>JBBPBX010102759.1:0-11990 GCA_038048925.1 Garcialebias charrua
GTTGGGACTTTATGGTGGCAAATGGCATTACTGTTGACACTCGCACCATGACATGCAATGTAGCTGGTACAGCTGTACCACTAGTTAGTCCACATTTGTACATTCCCTGCCTGACTGCGGTGACAGTGGCGGCCACGGTTGCCATTCCGGCTATGTCAGAGAGGGTCATCACAGCTAATCTTGATGTACCCCTCAAAGGGTTTTTACCTAATGGTTACATTGGTGTGTTCGAACCACATTATACCGATCAGTCCTCTACTGGTATGGCATGGACTGTGGCGAGGGTAGAGCACGGTTCTATTTGTGTGAAGGTGGCTAATGTTTCACATAGTGAAGTTATGCTACATGATGGTACACAGGTGGGACATTTTCATGCTATCCTGGCAGGGGGCCAGAGTGAGTTCACCATTATGGATGGTTCTATTGGTAATGTTAATAGACAGATACCTGACAGTCCGGGTGCAACTCCTATTATAGATGACACTGATTCAGACCTGACGCCATTGCAGAAAACACAACTGACGGACACTTTGACTTCTTTTGCTGACGTGTTTAGTCAACACCCACATGACTTTGGTAGAACTGACATGGTCACACACAAAATCATTACGAACTGTCACACCCCAGTCTCTCAGAGAGCCTACCGCACCTCTCCAGTCATGAAGGCTGAAATCCGTCGCCAAGTGGAAGCACTTAAGGCGCAAGATTTGATAGAGGACAGCTCGAGCCCCTGGGCCAGCCCGGTGGTGATGGTGAAAAAGAAAGATGGCTCATATAGATTTTGTGTAGATTTTCGAAAACTGAACTCTGTCACTATTACTGACGCACACCCCCTACCAAGAGTAGATGACAGTTTAGACGCGTTGTCTGGTTCGCAGTACTTTTCTACCATGGACATGTCTAGTGGGTACTGGCAAGTACAAATGGATCCTGCAGACAGACAAAAGACTGCATTTACTACAGGTGATGGCTTGTACCAATTTAAGGTCATGCCCATGGGACTCAAAAACGCACCTCCAACCTTTCAAAGGCTCATGGAGCTGGTTCTGCGAGGTCTACACTGGACAACTTGTGTCATTTACTTGGATGACATCATTTGCATGGGAAAAACATTTGAAGAACATCTAGACAATCTCACAGACATTCTCACTCGCTTCAGACAAGCAGGGTTAAAGTTAAACCCTAAGAAATGTGACTTTTGCAAACCGGCTGTGAAGTACATGGGACACATTGTGTCACGAGAGGGACTGACGGTGGACCCAATTAACAGTGAACGCATTAGTGACTGGCCTGTTCCACGTTCGCCGACAGAGGTACGTGCCTTTTTGGGACTGTGCTCATATTACAGACGTTTTGTGCATCAATATGCCTTCATTGCTCAGCCTCTACATAGACTTACCCAAAAACAAGTTGTGTTTGAATGGACAGATGACTGTAGCACAGCTTTTCAAACACTTAAGAAGGCACTGACTTCTCCTCCAATAATGGCATTTCCAAACTTTGATGAACCATTCATTCTGAGCACAGATGCATCTAATTTGGCAGTTGGTGCAGTACTATCACAGATACAACAGGGACAAGAAAGGGTGGTGGCATTTGCAAGTCATGTACTGTCAAAAACAGAGAGGAAATGGTCTACCTATGACAAAGAACTGTATGCTATTGTGTGGTCAGTCAGACACTTTAGACATTACCTGAGTTGCAATCCTTTCACCATTATTACTGATCATCGTCCTTTGCTTAGTTTAAGGAAAATGGACATTACGCATGACCCTACAGGACGCAGGGGTCGTTGGGCGTTGGAGCTCGATCCGTATCAATGGACAATCACTCACAAAGAGGGTAAGAAACACACAAATGCAGATGCCATGTCACGGATACCATTGGGACAGGACTCTATTGAGATGACAAGTACGACGCTACCTGAAGCTCACTCTTCGCCTAGTGATACAGGACAATCTGTCTCACTGTCTGAGGCGAGGGGTAATGATGAGGGGTCATGCTCGACCCCTGAACATTTAGAGAGGACCGATATGGTACCAAAAGTTTGTTGTGTGGACACTGATAGGACACATGTGAATGTGGGGTTTGACACATTACAACAGACATTATCTGCCCATAACGTGGACATTGTAAATGCACAACTTGCTGATCCTGTTCTCGGGGAAGTGCATAATTGGGTTAAAAACAAGAAACGTCCCTACCTCAGACAGGTAAAAGGTAAAATGCAGAGGAAACTATGGTGGCAGTTTCATAACTTGTTGCTATGTAATAACTTGTTGTGTCGAAAAGGTCAAACACCGCCTGGCAAACCTGAGGTTTATCAAGTGTTAATTCCAGTGGCACTGGTTACAGAGACAATGCAATTTTTTCATGGTAATCCATGTTCTGGTCATTACAGTGCTGAACGAACATTTAAGAAAGCATTGACAGTGTGTTATTGGCCAGGAATGAGATCTGATATTGAGCAGTTCTGTAACTTGTGTAAGACATGTGAAGTTTTTAGGAGGGTTGTACCAAAGCACAGAGCTCCTTTACAATCTATTCAGACTGAAAGACCATTTCAGTTGGTCTGTACGGACATTACCGAACTGCCAGTCACGTCTGTGGGAAACAGATATGTGCTTGTGGTACAGGACCATTTCACCAAGTATGTGAATGCATATGCTATGGTTGATCAAAGGGCTGCCACGGTAGCACAGTTACTCTGTGAAAGGTATATCCCTGAACATGGTGTCCCTGAGGAACTGTTGTCGGATCAGGGACGACAATATGAGTCAGAAATTATACAAAACATTTGTCAGAAACTACAGATGACAAAGAAAAGGACCTCCCCATATCACCCAAGAGGGAATGGTATGGTGGAAAGATTTAACAGGACTTTGAAAGAACAGTTGGCTCGACTCATCCAGGACTATGGGGGTGAGTGGGACCACTACCTTCCTGCTGTGGTGCTTTCATTCAACTCTACGCCACACTCGAGCACAGGGTATTCTCCTTACTTCCTTGTGCATGGCAGAGAGCCCAGACTACCGGCTACCGTTCATGTTTCATCGCCAACAGTTTCTGATAGTCCGACTAACTATGGTGCAGAACTAGCTCGACGGATGGACGCTGCTTTTGAGACTGTTTTTCTACATAGTGAAGAACAGAGACAAAAACGGGAATACTACTACAACAAGGACACGAGGTTCAGGCCATACGTTTGTGGTGATCTGGTATGGATGGATGATCCCACCACACAACGACAGAAGCTTGCTCCAAACTGGACTGGACCATATAAGGTTGTATCTGTGGACGACAAAGGGCTCCTTTACAAGCTGGTGGATGTGCAACACCCTCAGGCTGCGACAAAGGTCATCCACTATGATCGGTTGAAACCTTATCGTGGTTCCACAGACACATTAACAATGGAGGGCAATCAATCTGTCCCAATGACAAACATGAACACGCTGCCGAAGTACACAGCTCTGTCTGGCTCATTGCCCTTGATCTTTGGCCAAACAGCACAGACAGCAGAAACTGCGAGGCCATTGACACTTTCACCAAGGAGACAAACTGAACCAGTCTCCCAGCAGCCGGCGCAAACACCTCTTAGCTTGCCGCCTTCTGAGGGTACAGTTGTCACCAGGTGTGGGCGCATGGTTAGGAAGCCACGACGACTGTTGTCGTGACAAAGTAAAAAAAAAAAAACTGTTCTATATGTGGACTTTGTTTATTGTTCTGAGATTGTGTTTTGGGAAGATGATTTATTTTCTCTTATTGTTACTATGGTTACCTTATTTTGAAATGAGGACATTTCATTTAGAGAGGGGGAAGTATGTAAGATGATTTATTTTGATTTATTTTGATGTAAGATGATTTATTTGGGCAGTTACGTATTTAGGTTACTGTGTCTTTAAGAGACTTCTTCTTCGTGGGTTTTTCTTCGGGGTTTTTTGGGTGTGTTCAGGTTAAGCGGGCGAAAACAACGGGAGATGCGGGCAGCGTTCATGAGGGGATGACGTTGTATTGAACAGCTGAATAAAGTCCGTGCAGCCAAGCTATTCCCTTTCAGCGTGGTTACTCTTTCTCCACCCCACGACCCTCGGATGTGTTTGTGACACTTCTCCACCTCAAGCGGTGGTGTTACAATACATTTGACCACTTGACTGTTCTTTAAAACTTTTAAAACTGTTTCATAAAACGGTTTTCTGAATTATTTCAACACTTCAAATGTCAAAATTGCAGAATTTATGCACTGCCTGTTGCTGAGTTGATAGCGCCCATTGTATGGACTGACAACGTCCGAATCCGCTGGTTCAAACACATGCAAGAAATGCTGGGTGAGGCGGTGTAGTGCTTTGGTTCACCTCTGGGGGCGCTGTGTCATATACAATACATGAGGCAGTTTGTTGGTTGGTTCATGCCCAATGCCGTCTCTCTTTATATATATATATAATATACAAGCTTGATTTCACATGTGCTACACATGATGTTCTACAGTCTGTCTAACATATTGAATAAATGTGTGACATATTTCTTCTTTCTAATCGGTCATAACTGCATGGCTAAAATACACAGGGTGAGGCTGAAAGTACCATGCCGCACCAATAGGGGGCTAGTGCTGCCCCATAAAGGACAATGAAGCAAGTGCAGTCACTGTGGGTTCTTCTGTTATGCTGAGGGGCAGCAGGGGTGTAGCAAACGGTTTAGACAAAATGGAAGATTATATCTGAAAACTAAAGCATTTTTCAAAACTCGATTTTCTGTCAAAACAGAAGGTATTAGAGACTTCTCCTTGGTGATTCTCTCCATTGAAGCAGCCAGAGTTTTAAAAGTGAAGACAAACTGCAATGAATTTTACAACAGAAATAACGGAGATATTCATGGAGAAGGATAGTTGCATGGACTTCAACACTTAAAACAAAGGTAAGATAATAAATGTTTGTTTGTTTGTTTGTTTTTCAAAGGAAAGGATCCCCACCCTCCGAAAAAAATAAAAAATAAAAGTTTGACCTTACATTAAATATTTTGTTTTCTTGCCATCATTGTTGAAAAGCATTGGTTAAAGCATAATTAGATGCCTTTTTAAAAGAAAACAAAAAAAGGGCTAAATTGAAATACTATATACAGTAAACTTCTATTTTGGGTTCATGTGAGCATCCGATTCAAGTCAGTCCCTCACCTGTCACTGCACCGCACATTAAACCTTACAGTGAATTATCTGAGTGAGCAGATGAGCACAAATGAACACAGCAACATGAAACAGATCAGCATCAGCATGATGTGATATTTCACAGTGATTATTCTGATTATTTATTCATGAGTCTAACAGCCTCAGTGTAGAAGCTGTTCCTTAGTCTAGTAGTTCTACACTTAAGGCTCCTTAACCTCCTTCCTGAGGGGAACAGGGCAAAAAGTGTATACAGTATGTACTGTGTGAGTGGGGTCCTTCATGATGCAGGCCCTCTTCCTGCATCTAGAGGTGTAAATGTATGTGATGGGGAGACTGACTCCAACAGACTTCTGTGCAGCCTTCACCTCTCCCCTAAAACTTTTCTTTCTGCAGCTGGTTGATGGATGAGCTGCACGATCGGCATGGACTTTTTTATTTAAAATAATTAATTTAAATTTTTTTAGTACCTTCCTCCTGCAGCTGATCAGCTGATCTCTGCTCTGCAGCGGAGAAGTGGGCGTGGCCAAAAGCAGCAGGTGGCAGAGTGCAGCGGAGGCAAAGAGCTAAAATCATGACATTCTGTGCTCTTTTAATAATAATAATAATAATAATAATAATTATTATTATTATATTATTATTATTATTAATTCAATTTATAACGCACTTTTCATTACTGAAAATCTCAAAGTGCTACACATATATTGAATGCTACACACATTCATAAACCGGTGGCGGCAGACTACCATGCAAGGTGCTTTCCAGTCCTACCGGGAGCAACTCAGGGTTAAGTGTCTTGCCCAAGGACACAACGACACATGGTGCGGGTCCCGGGAGTCGAACCGCCAACTTTCCGATCGGGAGCCGACTGCCCTTACCACTACGCCACGGCCGCCCTTTTAGATCGTTTAGAGTTTAGAAACATTGTTTAGAATATTGCAAGATCTCTACTTCCTCAGGTGGCTGAGACGAGCTGGTCTGGGAAGCTCAGTCCTCACCTCCTACAGGTGTGCAGTGGAGAGCGTGCTCCAGCATCAACGTGTGGCATGGAGTCTGCAGTCAACTGTGTCATGTCCAGTCGTATTTTGAAAAACTGTGATAGCGCGAGTCCGAGAAAAACGAGCCACAAAGTAGCGAGGGACTACTTTACTTCGGCCCATATTTCACTGGGTTGAGATGTTCGATGACAAATTGCGATCAGCGTTCTAAAATGTCTCGAAATGTTTGCAAGGGTTGTCAATTTCCTCGCATTAGCTACTGGGCCCCGCCCTCATCACAGTCAGTGCTTCCAGGCTTCTGGAAACAGTCTCAAAATTTTCTCTTTTTAGTTTTAGTGAGAGCCTAAAAGTGAGAAATATGAGTCAACTTTGGGATAGCTTGACAACCTATAAAACCAAATGTTGACTAGATACATAAAAAGCGAATTGCTGTCAAATTATAACATAACTAAAACAATTTGAGTGATTTACAAAACGGTTCTATAATATGGCTGCACAGAGAAGCCCCTCTTTAAGCTGGCTTGGCCATTGATAAATCACCAATCAAGCCGCCTATGCCCCTTGACGTTGAATGAACCAGGCATCGTGGAATAAAAAGGAGCAAACCTCTTTATGTGGAGAGCTACACATAAAATGTATATTGGACATCTCTTTGGACATGTTGGACACTCTGAATCTCACATTTGGCTGATTATACAGACAGTCAAGCCATAATGTCATCTTCCCCTTTCAAAAGTTGACCAGTATACTTTCCACAGCTGGCTGGGTGTCTGACAGTACAGTGAGCCGACTTGGTTTCCATGCTCCCGTTTTTAGTCCCTTCACAGGTTACACCAAGATGACCAGAATGCGTTTCAGTTCTGTCTGGAAAGATTTTACGAAAAAGTATTTTGGGACTAAATTGCTACAAACAAATGCACGTCATTTGCAGAAATGTCACGCCAAGTACCGATTCAGTGTAATTTCAAGTGAAAATGTGCACATTTTCTCACAATTTTTGTTGCTAACAGTTACAGCCCAGTGAGGTGTCAAGAGTCAAGATGTTCTGAGTAATCCAGCAGTGTCTAAACAACACAGCTCTGGATCCAGTTTTCCTGTTTTCACATTTGCTTTGCCGATGCTGAATGTGAGCTGTCACTTTTTTGGTGATCTCTCACTATGCATGCCGTTCAGGGGTTGCCCATTCTTTTATCACTGTTAACACTATCTTTTGCTCTGACGTCACATATGAACTTTCAAGAGGCTAACGTGAAAATCAAATAAACAGAAAGAAAAGCATAATCAACCATCGACATCTAAGCCATTCAGACGGCAAACGAAACTTGAACCAGAAACAAAACAGGGCCAAGTCTCCATAACAGCTTGTTGCAACAAGATGACACACTTTCATCCCCATCTGCCTTTCTCCATCGTCATCCATGCCCACTACACACACACACACACACACACACATATTCCAGGTCTGATGTTTCTTGATGGATGGATGGATGGATGGATGGGAAAGGGTAAATGACATCCCTAACGATTTTAAAAGTCAGCTGAAAAAAGGATAAGAGAAGTGAGAATGTGGGAGTAGGAGTAGTAGGAGGATGCTGCTTGTTGTGTGACAGTGTTCGGTGTTCAGAATGAAGACAGTGTATTCAAAAGCATGGAGTCCTCTAATAAAACCTGCTTTTCATCCGTTTTATTTCAAACAGTTACATATTTGTTGGACTGTGTTGCTTCCTGTGATGCTGGATCTTCTGTTAATGTTTAGTCCTGGACAACAGTTTTTGTATAAGGCAACATCAAATCCAGTTTCTGGGAGAAATGCCAGCTCAGAGCTCTCATGATGATATATTCAACTAAAGATGCTCGTGCTGGTTAATGTTAAATCTGACTTTTGGATGCCTCTAATCTAAAAGCCACTTTCCTGATTATTTCATGGCCTGACTGTTTGTTTTGATTGAAATTAGCCAATTCTCCTTTTCCAGTTTATGATTCCGACCTGAGGTTACCTACCCAGTAGGAGCAGTTTCACTTCTCTTGCCGCCTTCTCTCCGTCTTCTCGGAGGTTTTTGTCAATCATTTTGGACCTCTCCGCGGCAGCCTTGTCCTCTGCGCTCACCGTGCAACCCATGATGGATCCAGGCAGGCAGGGCGCACCACGCGCAAATCAATAAGAAATGTTCTGCTGACGCCAGGGGGTGACGGGTGGAGCAGCTTCCTGAGCTTTGGCTCTAAAAACAATAAAAGTCCGCTTCAGTTCATGCAGAAGCTCTGATCCATGCCTCCATCCATCCATCCACAGCGCGCGCTGCTCCACGCCGCGTGCCTCCGCCTCGGTGTGAGGGCGCGCGTGCCTCGCTGCTGTGGGCGCTCAATATAATAGTCTCGCGTGAAAAAAAAAAAACAACTCAGCTATCCTGGTTGCGCTGAAAGGAATCAATCACTAAGTGGTGACGTCACTTCGACAACTTGTCGCGATAGTCCAATTAGAAGCAGGTGAGATGCGCGCGTGATTTTCAGGAGGACACTGCAGTGGTCGTTTCATTCCTCTGCGTCCTTTGAAGGAGCCAACTGTATATGGCGTCAAAAAATACAGTAACAAGAAACAAATGTGGAATGTCACGCTGACGTGAACGTAACAGATGAACCACGTGATTTTCACAACGCTAAAGCCCACTGAGTGAAATAAAAATAAAATAAAAGTGAGATAATTTTTTTTTTTGTTTTGTTTTTTTTTAATAAAGCGCTTGTATAACTATATAAATAAATAAAACTGCATGGCGTCGTGAAACACCTCGGGATATGATGAGGATGTGAGAATTGGTGCACAGCGCCACCTAATGGACACATAAGGCCTAGCATTCATCTTTCATTACAGTAGTTTTATAATGGACAACTCGGTAAAAAATTGAGGGGCTCAAGAAATCAATTGACTTTGCCTTGAAGAAATCAAAGACGTGCAAAAAAGGGTTGGCAACATTGAGAACAAAATTAAAAAAGATGAGGCTACCCTTCTTCAGCTGAAAAAAAAAAAGACAGAGCGGTACTCCATAATCTGAAACTTTACGGTGTTCCAGAAACTGTCTCAAAAGAAGACGTGAGAAAAGAAACCATCAAGATGTGTCAATCTTCCCTGAAGGGAAACTCAAGCTACGTGATTGATACTGTCCACCGTTTGGGAAAAATAAAAGAAAATAATAATAAACCTAGAGGAATGCTGGTGAAGATTCTCGTCCATCATGATAAAATCAAAAAAGGCGTTCAATACAGAACAACTGGACTTTATACAAATAAACAAATACTACAAATAAAGTCCAGTTGTTCTTGAACGCCTTTTTTGAACCTAGAGGAATCATCCTGCAGTTTTCTTCCAGAACCTACAGAGATGCTGTGTGGAGAGCTGCAAAAAATAACACCTTCTTGAAGGAACGCCATCTTCGCTTCAGCGGACCGGATAACCAGAGCCAGCGATCGAGGCAGCGAGAAAAGAGGGGAAGATTGCCTACTTCGTGGGAGCCCGAGCCGAACGGTAAAGTGGATCTCCCTGTGAACTAATGGACACTACTAACTCCGGATAGAAAAGGAATCCTGGAATCCCAAGATCTGTAGGCACTGGGAGCTGAGACTTTAAACTAGCATTTTAGGCACCTTGTTCAGAAAAAAGTTCATCTTGATGTAGAAGATTCAAATTCAACTAAAACAGATTGCAATTTTTGCTCTCTGAAATTGTTCTTATTAAGTAGCGTTAACAAAAATAACACTTATGGTTTATTCTTCCAACTTTTCTGTAAATCAGCGCACAGGCTGAAAGCAACACAGCACATTCACTAAAACTTAGCCTACATCTCTTTTTATAACACTGTCGTTATCTATATGTTCTTTGAATGGGGGTTAAAAATTTCCACAAAACGGAAAGCTTTATTTCTTTTTGCCAAACAACAAAATACAGATCTTTTTTTTCTTTCAAGAGTCACACTCTAGTGATGACGAGTGGCAGCTGCCACCGGAAGTGCCGCGACGGGTGCCGCGACGGCTGCCACGGCAACCGGAAGTGCCGCGAAGGCTGCCACAGTCCCTGTAGCAGCCTCTGTGGCAGCCTCTGTGGCAGTCCCTGTGGCAGCCTTCGCGGCAGCCTCTGTGGCAGCCTCTGTGGCAGTCCTGTGGCAGCCTCTGTGGCAGTCCTGTGGCAGCCTCTGTGGCAGTCCTGTGGCAGCCTCTGTGGCAGTCCTGTGGCAGTCCTGTGGCAGCCTCTGTGGCAGTCCCTGTGGCAGCCTCTGTGGCAGTCCCTGTGGCAGCCTCTGTGGCAGTCCCTGTGGCAGCCTTCGCGGCAGCCTCTGTGGCAGTCCCTGTGGCAGCCTCTGTGGCAGTCCCTGTGGCAGCCTCTGTGGCAGTCCTGTGGCAGCCTCTGTGGCAGTCCCTGTGGCAGCCTTCGCGGCAGCCTCTGTGGCAGTCCCTGTGGCAGCCTTCGCGGCAGCCTCTGTGGCAGCCTCTGTGGCAGTCCTGTGGCAGCCTCTGTGGCAGCCTCTGTGGCAGCCTCTGTGGCAGTCCTGTGGCAGCCTCTGTGGCAGTCCTGTGGCAGCCTCTGTGGCAGTCCTGTGGCAGCCTCTGTGGCAGTCCTGTGGCAGCCTCTGTGGCAGTCCTGTGGCAGCCTCTGTGGCAGTCCTGTGGCAGCCTCTGTGGCAGCCTCTGTGGCAGTCCCTGTGGCAGCCTTCGCGGCAGCCTCTGTGGCAGTCCCTGTGGCAGCCTTCGCGGCAGCCTCTGTGGCAGCCTCTGTGGCAGCGCGCCACAGAGGCTGCCACAGAGGCTGCCACAGAGGCTGCCACAGGGACTGCCACAGAGACTGCCTTGCCTTCCACAGACCACAAGGTGCCACTAGCTGCCACGGACTTTGTCAGATCATCTTCCACAGCAGTTTTGTGCAAAACTATTGCCGTTTTGTGTAAAAATAAAAAAATAAAAAAAATAAATAAATTAATTAAATAAATAAATGCTTCATCTTTATTGTATGTCCTTCAAAAATGACCTTCTGACGATGATGATTATATTATTTAATAAACACAGAACAACCTGTAATAGTGCATTTAGGAAACATGTCTAAAATAGTGCTTTGTGTGTAGGATGACTAAAAAATACATATTTCTTTTTTTAAATTAAAATTACTTATTAAACACATTGGTGTGCCACAGACTGCCACCAGATGCCACAGGTGCCACCACTACTGTCACCTGCCACGTCACCTGCCACCACTACTGTCACCTGCCACGTCACCTGCCACCACTACTGTCACCTGCCACGTCACCTGCCACCACTACTGTCACCTGCCACGTCACCTGCCACCACTACTGTCACCTGCCACGTCACCTGCCACCACTACTGTCACCTGCCACGTCACCTGCCACCACTACTGTCACCTGCCACGTCACCTGCCACCACTACTGTCACCTGCCACGTCACCTGCCACCACTACTGTCACCTGCCACGTCACCTGCCACTCACCTGCCACCACTACTGTCACCTGCCACGTCACCTGCCACCACTACTGTCACCTGCCACGTCACCTGCCACCACTACTGTCACCTGCCACGTCACCTGCCACCACTACTGTCACCTGCCACGTCACCTGCCACCACTACTGTCACCTGCCACGTCACCTGCCACCACTACTGTCACCTGCCACGTCACCTGCCACCACTACTGTCACCTGCCACGTCACCTGCCACCACTACTGTCACCTGCCACGTCACCTGCCACCACTACTGTCACCTGCCACGTCACCTGCCACGTCACCTGCCACCACTACTGTCACCTGCCACGTCACCTGCCACCACTACTGTCACCTGCCACGTCAC
>JBBPBX010102760.1:0-11990 GCA_038048925.1 Garcialebias charrua
GTACCGTAGTTTAGATGAAAGGAGCTGTATGTAACTTTTCTAACAATATATTTTTAACATATTTCTTCACTCTGTCACTACCTCCTGACATACTGATTTTAGACAAGTAATCTCTGAAAAAAACTATTGTCCCCTTGCTTCTCTAAAAGCATTTCTAAAAAGCCACAGTGACCCGCCGTTAACCAGCCAATAAAAACAGAGCTTGAATTTGAATTTCAGCAGAGCAAGGTAACAGAGCCATATATGGCTCTGAGGGGGAGGGACCAGAAACGTGTCTCTGTTCAAAATTTTCCTAAGTTCCAGCGTGTTCCAGAAATTACATACTGAACCTTTAACAGCCTGCTAGGTGGTGAAGGAAGTCGAGATAGCAAAGCGTCCACCTCCGTTTTAAATGTTGCAGCAGGTAACATTAAACTCCTACAGTTTCTTTCACTTGTTACCCTTTTGCTGTACGGCTTCCACTGTATTTTATAAATTTCCCTCTCCTGTAATAACATTTTTAGTTGACGAGGATTGCCGGAGTCTGGCTGGCTCCGAGGCTGGTGCTAGCACCACACCTTTAGCTTCTCCTTTCGGGCAGCAGCGGTGGCAGAAAACACTCAAGCAGCCGCAGTAACAACAGCAAAGGTATTTGAATTAGAAAATGTACACTAAAAAAACACTGTTTTTCATGATTGACTGATTTCAATTTCTTGCATGGTGAATTTTTTCTAAAGATGGGAGACACAGAGTGATGCAGAAGAGGATGAAGATGATGATAACTATGTAAGTTTTGTTTTTTTGTAATGAAAGATGATAAATTGCATGGATTAAAATTGAAACTTGTGAATTACAAGTTGTCGTTATGTCAATAATTTCAGATGCCTCCCGTAAAGCAGCAAAAAAAAGACACCACTAGAAGAAATGTTTGAGGAAGAGGACAGAAAGCTTCTGTCAGTGCAGCAGCAGCCCCCCATCTCCATAGCTCAGACTGGATCGAGAAGTCCAACTGTCTAGAAGCTTATCACCAATTCCAACGTTTTTTGATGATGTGTTATTAGGAATTCATTATTCATACAATTTATATTTTTGTTTTGGTGAAAGATCATTAAATACTGCATGCACACAAATGGTTTACTTTATTTTATTGCCTAACCCAATGAGAATTGAATCGATAAACTATATCGATAAAGGAATTGGAATTGCTAAATTCTTATCAATTCCCATCCCTAGTTAGTATACAGTATGTGTGTATACAGGATATCTATATATTTATATAAAATCTGACGTTTGTGAAACTGAGCTAAATGACTCTTTCATTTTTTTAAATAATTTATAGTTTAAATAGAAGGAAAAGAAGTTGCTGAAAAACACTAAAAGGTTTGTTTGGCTGTTAGTAAAATATCTTGTGAAAGATTTAACAGATTTGAAGAAAATCCTGTCAGAGATCTTTGTTCATTTAAAAACTGATTCACGTTGGAAGTCAAATCAAGATGGCTGCCACAGCTAATTAAACTGGACAGACTCAAAGGGCTAAAACTAAAACCATCCAACTGTCATCCATCCATCGTCCATTCATCCATCCATTATCACCTTTCTGGGTCGCTGGTGCCCATGTCCAACAGCCACCATGCGACACGCGCTGTACACCCTGGACATGTCTCCAGCCAGGGACATCTAGACAACGTGTTAAATCTACAATATAGAGTCGTCAATGAACCTGCAGGAAGGACGGAATGCAAGGATGCAACGAAAGAAAGGGGAGTACCTGGAGAATACCCATGGATGCACAGAGAGAACATGAAAAGCCCCCAGAGAGAACATGAAAAGCCCCCAGAGAGGTCCCCTACAGGGATCTGATTGAATGGATTTGAATATGCAGGTAGTCCTCGACTTACGACGGAGTTCCGTCCCTACGCGGCGTTGTAACTCAAATTTCGTCGTAAGTCGAAACATACATCCAAACTGCACCTTATATGTACAGTACTGTATTTTACCGAGCACTTGGCCTATCCTAACACAGTACCCTACGTAATTATCAAAAAAACACATGCATTTGGAGCAATAAAGAAGGAAAAAAAGTTAATTTCTTACTTGGGAGCTGCTGAAGCCTTCCTCCGTCTGTTAGCATGTTAGCTCGTTGCTCTACCAACAATTGCAGCTGCCTGAGCTTCGCGCGGTCCAGGGCGTTTACAGTAAGGTCTGTTAGCATGTTAGCTCATTGCTCCACCAACAATTGCAGCTGCCTGAGCTTCGCACGGTAAGGTCTGTTAAGGCCTGTTAGCATGTTAGCCCCTCCTAACCTCCTCTGCCTCCGGTCTGCCTCGTAAACCTCCGGTCCAAACAATGAGGTCTCCTGTAATTTTCCACTGAGTGCGCTGCTTCTGTCGTAAAGCTGCTGCTTCTGCCGTCAAAACCGGAAGGAACTCGGAACTCGGCTTCCAAAATAAGACATTTCAAAATAATGTTTTTTTTTTGTTTTTTGTTTTTTTATGTAGATGCGTGACGTAACCGCAAAAAGTCATAAGTCGAGTCCGTCGTAAGTCGAGGACTACCTGTATATATAATGTCCATCAAAATGGCAACACAAAGTAACATTATGGTAGTGTGAAGAGGTGCAGATGTTTAACTTGCTAGATGACCAGATAATTCAGATGGAGACCAAATGGACTGGATTTACAGGTCTCAGCTCCACCACAGCATGTTTTGGGAACAATGGCAGGGAATGGTGAGTGTTTTGTGACTTTATTCACTTTTATTTACTCGTTAGTGGTGAATATTTGGCGGCTGCGCTGTGATGACTCGCCAACATCAAGGCAACGCTGTTAGATGGAAAACTTTAGAGGCTGTGTAGAACTGAATCAGGTCGACTTAGGGCAAAGACTGGTCAATGGAATGGTGGAATTATAATAGTCTCTCCAGCATGTCCTGGGTCTTCCTCAGGACCTCCTTCCAGTTGGACATGCCAGGAAAACATCCCCAGGGAGGCGTCCAGGATCCATCCTGACCAGAACCACCTCAACGGTCTCTGGATGTGGAGGAGCAGCGGTTCTACTCCGAGTCTCTCCTGGAGAACAGAACTTCTCACCCTATCTCTAAGGGAGAGTCCAGCTACCCTGCAGAGAGAACTCCTTTAGACCTGCTGGATCCAGGATCTGGTTCTTTCAGTCTCCGTCCAATGTTCATGACGGTAGGTGAAGGTAGGAACGTAAACCTGAGGAGAAAACTTCACTATTTTACAGATGTTAAGTTAAAGCTTGCTGTGGCAGCAGCGCAGACATTCACAGCACAGACTGAGCACAAAACCTTAAAACCTTTGAGCAAGGCTGTGGCTGACACGCGTCCCTTTGAAGAATGCTACTTTTGGGTTTTATCCAGTTTAATTTTATGTTTGCATCTTTTATTACCTGATTTAATAAATACGTGAACGCAGCGAAACAGCTGCGTTCATGTTTGGACCTTCAACGATCACAGCTGACATGTCTGAGTTTAAAAAAGCACTTTGTGATGCCAAGAGGTTTTGGAAATGGCCACTGCTTTTTGACACTCATTACCGGTTATTACAAGAACTCATCAAGCGTGAACATATTTCCCATTTCAGCAACAAAAACTTAAAGACTTAAATTATAACCAAAGAGTTTTTAGATGCAGCATTTGCCATAGGCTGCACCCGAGGGTGGTGTCTCAGCTCGTTGGTTTATTACCTGTCCATCAAGCGTCAGCTCCCGGCCAGCAAACCGGATCTGAGCCTGCACTCGGAGAGACCGGCTGCCCGGACTCGTTGGCTGACAGGAAGTTTCTGTTAATGACGGCACTTTTGAAAGAAGATGGAGCTGATAAGGCTGAGCTGGTGATAAATCACTTTTAACTGATTTATTATTTAACCTAATGCGACGCTCTCATAACAGCTGCCACAAATTATGACTCGTGAAGATTTTACAGGGTCATTAACAGCGTGAACGCCGAGTCAGCACAAGTGTTTTCCTGTTCATGTCATTTTTTAACTGTTTATAAATCTAAACAGTCAGAAACAGGCTTAGACTTTTATTATTACTTTTACATTTTTGATTTATAAATGTAAATACTGTACATTATACTAGTACGGTAGTTGTGAAACATTAGCCAACAGCCAAATGTAGCAAAGAGCTAGCTAAAAACGAACTATCAAATGGCAAGCTAAAATCTGAAAGTAGCAAAACAACAGTTAAAAAGTAGTAAAAGGCTAGACAATCATAGCAAAACCTACCTAAAAGCTGAAGCAGCAACATAATTGCTAAAAGTAGCTAAATGCTTGAACCAAAACAAAACTCTTGTCAGAAATGCTAGCTAGAAGTAGCAAAAAGCTTGTTTAAAAGTACCAAAAGATGAGCTAAAGTCAGACAGCTAATAGTTTGTAAATGTCCATCCAGTAATTACTTTCTGTAAGTTTGATCAAAATCTGTCCTGTAGTTCATGAGTTATTTAGATAAATAGTATCCGTTTACGGTAAATACGGAGCTATAAGCTAACACATCTACGAAGCTGAAACATCAAATTTTAGCTCAAACATCTCCTACAGCTAACAGTTTGTAAATGACCATCCAGTGATTACTTTCTGTAAGTTTCATCAAAATCTGTCCTGTGGTTCTTGACCTATTTTGCTAACAAACAATGAGCTAACAGTATTTCATACCTCCAGAGCAGGAGGCCGGGCTGCGACAGAGTCAGTCCGACCAGGGGAGGCTGCCGTCGGACACATGAGCTGGGAACGGTCGTTGGACCCTAGCGGCCGAGAGTGGTACTGCACCATTTTTGCCAAAATGAAAAACGGTCATATCTGAGCCAAAAATTGGTCTAAAAATATGGAGAAAAATCCATAAACATGTTGCACTGCTCAATAAGTTGCAGGGCATGCAAATTAGGAAAAAAGGTGCGACTTATAGAGCGGAAAATATGGTAGGCCTGTCACGATAACAAATTTTGCTGGGCGATTAATCATCTCAGAAATTATTGCGATAAATGACAATATTGTTTGAAATTTAACAATAATTTATTAATAATAATAATAATGAATTTAATTCATAACACACTTTTCATTTATGAAAATCTCAAAGTGCTACAAAGTGCAACAGAATTTAAATGTCAATAAAACAAGTAATAAAACAAGTAAAATCAACAACAGTATCAACTAAGATCAAAAGTAGAATCATGAGGAGGTAGAGTATGCTCGGTTGAAAAGAAAGGTCTTCAAGCCGCTCTTAAAAGGCACTTTGAGATTTTCAGTAATGAAAAGTGCGTTATAAATGGAATTAATTATTATTATTATTAACCAATGACTGTGGGGCTCTCAGGCAGTCAGGAAGAGAGTTCCACAGGCGGGGGACAATAACTTCTTCAAGTTATTGTCAAACTTAAGAAGAAAATTTTATTTGTTTGGTTGCAGTACCTTTCTTGACCACCTGATGACAGTTTAAGACAGTTTGAACCAAAGGATGGATAGCTGCGCAGCCTGTCTCTTTAAGAAAAATGGGAGGCAGGGCCCTTGACATGACATAGCCTGACGTGGTGCAGACGCTCAGTGGTTTGAGTTCTTTAGCATTTTTCACACAAAGCTTTTGATAAAAAAATCTGTAAACAAGTTCTCAGCTTCTTTTTGAAGAGAAAAACAACTTTTTACACAAAGGCACGGGTTTCAACCGTGAATTTTGGAGTTTTGACAAGACGGAGATTTATTCCCAAGGTCGGCCTGTTAGCTTAGCTCGTAGCTTAGCTTCTTTTAACGATCAAAAACACGATTTTGGACGATTAAAATGGATTTTAAAGAGAAAAGAGAAAGAGAGGGGTCAGTGAAGAGCACCGGAGTTTAGCTTTTTGTTATCCAGTGTCTTCAGTAGAAAGAGAGACACGAAGAAACGATAAAGCCAGTAAATGAAAATGAGGACGATAATTTTAATTCATCGTGCATTAATTGATTTATTGTTTATCGCGACAGGCCTACATAAGACGCACCTGATTATAAGGCTCACTGTTGATTTTTGAGAAAATTTAAAGATTTTATGTGTGCTTTATAGTCCGAAAAATACGGTAATTATACAATTTCACATATTTAGTTTCCGTTAAATACAAGCAGCTTGACTTGGAGCTTGAAAGAACCGTCTTTTCATCAGAAGAAAAAAAAAACACCCCATCGAGCTGATGAGTTTAAACGACTTCATGAACAGACAAAATGAGCGAGTTTCATTTCCACGCTGTGCCTACAGCTCGTCTGTCTCCTCCACAGCCTCGCTGTGTTTTTTTCTGCTTCCACCCAGAAGCCAAAAGCCGCCTCCGCTTGTTCATCTGCAGCAAAAAAATTTTTTATCCCAAAACAAATCTTTGTCCTCCTCTGAGTCCACATCCAGGTCGGCTGCAGCCAGACGGCCCTTGGATTCTGCCTGTGGGCTTTATTGAACCTAGCATTAATAATTCAACTACGACGACGATGATGATGATGCGCTCAGAGAATAAACGGGGACCGACCTGTCGATCTGCTGAGGAGCCGGCGCCCTCTGGGTGTCCGTCATGAGCCAGGTGAGCCCGCTGAGCCACATGTTCACCTCCTCCTTGCTGAAGGCTTCAGTCACACAAACAGGCAGAAAAAGAACACACAGTTACCGTATTTTCTGGAATATAGGTCGCACCTGAATATAGGTCGCACTGTCCAATTATTGCCAAAAATTTGGAAAAATCCATATACAGTATAGGTCGCACCTGAATACAGGTTGCACCTACGTCAAAATGTGGACCGTGTTTAGCTCTGCTGCAAATGTCTCTTCCACAGGAGCGCACAGCAAGGCTTTTAAGAAGATTAACACTTAAAAACAATTATTTGTTTGATAAAAATTATAGCAAATATGTGTCTGAGCTGAACTTTTCTTTAATAAATGAATAATTTTAGCAGGATAAACACCTAAAAAATATATTTGTTAGCTGACATTATTGTAAGAGTGTGTCTCAGTTTAATTTTTGTTAATAAATTATTACAAATCAGCTTATTTTATAAAAAGCCATAAATGGGTCACACCTGAATATAGGTCGCCGGGCATGCAAAAATGATAAAAAGCCGCAACCTATATTCCGGAAAATACAGTACTGGTTTTTGTCCATTTGTGTGTTTCAGTCGTTACACTTCCCCAAATAAACTGAGATATTTCCATTTTTAAACCAGATTGTTACGGATGAATACGGCTGCTGTAGTAAACTTTAAAATAAATGTGTTCTTTTCGCTGATGACACAACTTTTTTTTTGTTCTTGGAAAAATATTGAACAACTACTGGATTCAATGACGAAGGAGTTTGTTCAAATCCAAAACTGGTTTGAACTTAACAAATTATCATTAAATTTGGAAAAAACAAACTACAGTACTGTATACGATATTTAGTAATGAAAATAAATCAATTGATGTTCCATTTCTAATCGAGGACTCAGTGATTCGCAGAGTCAGTGAGGCAAAATATTTGGATGTTGTCATTGATGATAATCTATCATGGAAACAACATAAATTTGGTTAAAACGAAAATATCTAAATGAATTGCAATATTTTTAGAGTTAGATATCTATTAAACGAAAAAGCATTGTATCTGTTGTATAATACAATGACTGTGCCACATTTGATTTATTATATTAATGTATGGAGAAAAGCATGTAAAAGCAGCACAATGCCTATTTTTATTTTGCAGAAAAGAATTATAAGAATTATAGCAAGAAAGAATTACCATCACCCATCAAGTGAATTGTTTTATCAAATGAAATTGCTGAAGTTCTATGATTTGGTGGATTATAACGTTTTGTTACTTATGTATAGAGCTAAAAAAAATACACTACCGTCAAATATCCAAATGTATTTTGTGAAAAGATCAAGCTGCTACAATCTCAAAGGGAAAGATGTATTTGTAAAACCGCAATTTAGAAATAGTTTGAAGGGAAGAACTACCGTAATTCAGGGAGTAGGATTGTGGAATAACTTAATGACAGATGCCAAATCAATCCCTGTCTTTAAGAAGCTAGTTTAAGTTGAATTGTTAAATAAATATAAATTAATGTATTTAAACGAGTAATATATACAATTGAAAGTTGAATGAGTTATTTACTTATTTTATTATTTATAGAAAAATGTGTTTGAATTCTTATTAGATAAATAAGGAGCAGATTTAATAAGATATTTTCTCATCTGCTACCTTTCATTTTATATATTTTTTTCTTTTCCAATTACGTATATGTTAATTGTGGTATTTCATTATTGTAAAATGAATAAATTAAATAAATAAAATAAAATATTGAGTTTTTAAAGTTCCAGGGCAGCGCGACGGCTCAGTGGTTAGCACTGTTGCCTCACAGCAAGAAGGTCCTGGGTTCATCATCTTTACCCACGTCTTCCTTTTCGGGTCACGGGGGTCACTTGTGCCCGTGTCCAGTTATCACTGTGCGAGAGGCAGGGGACACCTGGACAGGTCTCCAGTCCATCACAAGGACACACAGAGACAAACAACCATCCACTGTCTCACTCACACATAGGGACAATTTAGAGTTACCAATCAGCCTGACATGCATGTTTTTGTTCTGTGGGAGGAAACTGGAGTACCTGGAGAAAACCCACGCATGCACGGAGAGAACATGCAAACTCCACCCAGAAAGGCCCCCCGGCCCCGGCCAGGATTTGAACCGGCGACCTGCTCGCTGAGAGGCAGCAGCTCTACCATCTGCGCCACCATGCCGCCCTTTACGGGGAAACATTTGTAAATAAAGTTAAATATTCTGAAAACGTTTAAACGTCACATAGACCAAACGTCGCGGCGCCCATCTCCTGAACGAGCCGAACGGTTTGACGTGTGAAAAATGGAACATGTTCTAAACGTGCTCTGGTCTGACCTGCCACGCTGAGAGTCCGGAGGCGGAACTCCAGGCCGTACAGCACGATGAAGCAGTGGGCCGGGTCCAGTTTACGAGCCTCCTCCGGAAAACGCTCAAAGTCACGGGAGCCCTTCCCCAACCGCAGCTCCCGGATCTCCTGAATGTCAACTGCAGGGGGGAGGAAGGAAGGATAGTGTTGCATGAACACAAGTATGCACAACCATGAATCACATTGGGCCCGCTGTTCGTTTCTGTGCCAAACAGGCAGAAATGTGAAGCTGTGGGCCAGGAGAGCAGAAAACACAGAGACGTCCCCGTTTTAAGCTGCAGGAAGCGAGAGGCGTCTGGAAAAGTCTTTAGCTGCAGGAACGCTGGGGTCCTGACAGCTGGGAGGAGAAAAGTCCACGTCGTGTGATGGAGTCAGTAAAACGAAGAGGGAAGAATCTGCTGCTGAGCCCGGGAGCTTCCATTAATGATCAGATCAAACGTCACATTAAAGACATCAGGAACATGAATACATGTTTGTAATAGAAACCAGATCAAATCACATCATGCTGTTGATCTGTTTCATGTTGCTGCTGATCTGTTTCATGTTGCTGCTGATCTGTTTCATGTTGCTGCTGATCTGTTTCATGTTGCTGCTGATCTGTTTCATGTTGCTGCTGATCTGTTTCATGTTGCTGCTGATCTGTTTCATGTTGCTGCTGATCTGTTTCATGTTGCTGTTGATCTGTTTCATGTTGCTGCTGATCTGTTTCATGTTGCTGCTGATCTGTTTCATGTTGCTGCTGATCTGTTTCATGTTGCTGCTGATCTGTTTCATGTTGCTGCTGATCTGTTTCATGTTGCTGCTGATCTGTTTCATGTTGCTGCTGATCTGTTTCATGTTGCTACTGATCTGTTTCATGTTGCTGCTGATCTGTTTCATGTTGCTACTGATCTGTTTCATGTTGCTGCTGATCTGTTTCATGTTGCTGCTGATCTGTTTCATGTTGCTGCTGATCTGTTTCATGTTGCTGCTGATCTGTTTCATGTTGCTACTGATCTGTTTCATGTTGCTACTGATCTGTTTCATGTTGCTACTGATCTGTTTCATGTTGCTGCTGATCTGTTTCATGTTGCTGCTGATCTGTTTCATGTTGCTACTGATCTGTTTCATGTTGCTGCTGATCTGTTTCATGTTGCTGCTGATCTGTTTCATGTTGCTGCTGATCTGTTTCATGTTGCTGCTGATCTGTTTCATGTTGCTGCTGATCTGTTTCATGTTGCTGCTGATCTGTTTCATGTTGCTGCTGATCTGTTTCATGTTGCTGCTGATCTGTTTCATGTTGCTGCTGATCTGTTTCATGTTGCTGCTGATCTGTTTCATGTTGCTGCTGATCTGTTTCATGTTGCTGCTGATCTGTTTCATGTTGCTGCTGATCTGTTTCATGTTGCTGCTGATCTGTTTCATGTTGCTGCTGATCTGTTTCATGTTGCTGCTGATCTGTTTCATGTTGCTGCTGATCTGTTTCATGTTGCTGCTGATCTGTTTCATGTTGCTGCTGATCTGTTTCATGTTGCTGCTGATCTGTTTCATGTTGCTGCTGATCTGTTTCATGTTGCTGCTGATCTGTTTCATGTTGCTGCTGATCTGTTTCATGTTGCTGCTGATCTGTTTCATGTTGCTGCTGATCTGTTTCATGTTGCTGCTGATCTGTTTCATGTTGCTGCTGATCTGTTTCATGTTGCTGCTGATCTGTTTCATGTTGCTGCTGATCTGTTTCATGTTGCTGCTGATCTGTTTCATGTTGCTGCTGATCTGTTTCATGTTGCTGCTGATCTGTTTCATGTTGCTGCTGATCTGTTTCATGTTGCTGCTGATCTGTTTCATGTTGCTGCTGATCTGTTTCATGTTGCTGCTGATCTGTTTCATGTTGCTGCTGATCTGTTTCATGTTGCTGCTGATCTGTTTCATGTTGCTGCTGATCTGTTTCATGTTGCTGCTGATCTGTTTCATGTTGCTGCTGATCTGTTTCATGTTGCTGCTGATCTGTTTCATGTTGCTGCTGATCTGTTTCATGTTGCTGCTGATCTGTTTCATGTTGCTGCTGATCTGTTTCATGTTGCTGCTGATCTGTTTCATGTTGCTGCTGATCTGTTTCATGTTGCTGCTGATCTGTTTCATGTTGCTGCTGATCTGTTTCATGTTGCTGCTGATCTGTTTCATGTTGCTGCTGATCTGTTTCATGTTGCTGCTGATCTGTTTCATGTTGCTGCTGATCTGTTTCATGTTGCTGCTGATCTGTTTCATGTTGCTGCTGATCTGTTTCATGTTGCTGCTGATCTGTTTCATGTTGCTGCTGATCTGTTTCATGTTGCTGCTGATCTGTTTCATGTTGCTGCTGATCTGTTTCATGTTGCTGCTGATCTGTTTCATGTTGCTGCTGATCTGTTTCATGTTGCTGCTGATCTGTTTCATGTTGCTGCTGATCTGTTTCATGTTGCTGCTGATCTGTTTCATGTTGCTGCTGATCTGTTTCATGTTGCTGCTGATCTGTTTCATGTTGCTGCTGATCTGTTTCATGTTGCTGCTGATCTGTTTCATGTTGCTGCTGATCTGTTTCATGTTGCTGCTGATCTGTTTCATGTTGCTGCTGATCTGTTTCATGTTGCTGCTGATCTGTTTCATGTTGCTGCTGATCTGTTTCATGTTGCTGCTGATCTGTTTCATGTTGCTGCTGATCTGTTTCATGTTGCTGCTGATCTGTTTCATGTTGCTGCTGATCTGTTTCATGTTGCTGCTGATCTGTTTCATGTTGCTGCTGATCTGTTTCATGTTGCTGCTGATCTGTTTCATGTTGCTGCTGATCTGTTTCATGTTGCTGCTGATCTGTTTCATGTTGCTGCTGATCTGTTTCATGTTGCTGCTGATCTGTTTCATGTTGCTGCTGATCTGTTTCATGTTGCTGCTGATCTGTTTCATGTTGCTGCTGATCTGTTTCATGTTGCTGCTGATCTGTTTCATGTTGCTGCTGATCTGTTTCATGTTGCTGCTGATCTGTTTCATGTTGCTGCTGATCTGTTTCATGTTGCTGCTGATCTGTTTCATGTTGCTGCTGATCTGTTTCATGTTGCTGCTGATCTGTTTCATGTTGCTGCT
>JBBPBX010102762.1:0-11990 GCA_038048925.1 Garcialebias charrua
GTTTTTTGAATGTCCAGAGGACCAGACTTAGCTTATTTAGATTTTTCTACCTGGATTATTGAGCATGCATCAGGGTAGAAATCAAATTTATTTATTTGACAAAATTAACTTAACATGTTGCTTTGCAGTATTACAGGGAACCCTCGAGTTACGTCAGAGATCCGGACTTACGGGTGTGACTTAGGTCGATTCTGTCGTATCTCGCGGACCAAAAACACGTGCCTGTCGTAGGTCCGCATTTCTGCCGTAGGTCGCGGCTATACCGCTAACGGAGCGCCGCACACACATTTAACGGCATGAGAATGAACAAGCGGACATCCTGTGCCATAAACATGCACAGAACTTTATTTACAAACACTTAGATAACACATTATACCACACATTCATCCATAAACACACAAAACCAGTACAGCATGTACAGGTACAGTACTGAAATGTTTTTTTCAGCACAGACAAAGCATACAAAATACAAATCTCTTCCTGAACAGTTCTCAGCCATAATCTGCAAATGAGTTCAACCATGAAACATGAACACTTCTCTTTGAGCAGCAGCTGTTAACATCAAAATGCAGCAAATGATAAGGAACTCCCATGCATTCATCCATGCATCCAGCAGCAGCAAAAACATGTCAACCATGAAACATGAACACTTCTCTTTGAGCAGCAGCTGTTAACATGTTGCAACCATCATGTTTTTGAAACCAGTGCAGTCCATGTGGTGTTGGTGTGCAGTCCATGTGCATGAAAAAGTCCATGAACTCTAAAAAAGCTAGAAGCAGCAGAAAAAGGAAACAAGGAAACAAAATGTCCTTACTTTGACTGAAGTGTAGGTAGACACTGATGTTTTTCTCAAGTTCAAACCTGGATCAGATGGAACTGCTTAGCCAGTGCTCAACCATGAATGATGGGAGCATTTTAGGCCAGGTGTGGGCTCAGCGGTGTGGTCCTGATGTGAGCAGTTCTGTCCATCAGAACGTTTGCTTTTCTCTCTCTCGCCGAAACTCAACAACGTGGTCAAGATGGCGCGTCCCTTTAAATAGTCCGGTAGGGTTGCCCCACCCCTATTCAAGGGTCACGCGCACTGTCATGCGCAAACACTCAAGGCACTGTACCCCTCCCCCACCTTGCCGTTTGCCGTAGTGTCGCACTTTTTTTGCCGTATCTCGATTACATACTTCTAATGTACGTCTGTCGTAAGTCCGTTTTTTCGGCCGTATGTCGACGGCATTCTTTCAAAGAGGCAAATCGTAAGTCCGCGTTGCCGTAGGTCGCAGGTGTCGTACCTCGAGGGTTACCTGTATATATATTTTTTAAAACAACAGGTAATTTTACTGAAATTATTTAGTAAAGTATTCAGTCTCCAAGTATAAAAATAAAAATGATCCGTTATTTAGGTTGAAAAAGTCTGCACAAAATATTGATCAACAAAATCCACCACAAAAACTAAAGTGCAGGTGTAGTTTCCTAAAACAACTACCAGTAAATAAAATGAAGCTTAAGATCTGTTGAGCATAAATGAAACATACAACAAAATATATGTTGTCTTTAAATGAGCTGTAACTTCCAGAACTTGTAACAAGGTGATCAGCTGACGCTGAAGCTTGTTGGTGTTTCATCTGTTCATGCAGGAATGATTCATTTCTCTGACTGATCTGTCTCTGATCACCTGCCTCTTGGTCCGTGGACCGACTGTGGAACTCAAGAGACAGTTGAGCTGCGTGTGTTTGTACCGACAGTTTAGAGCGGGGTGGGGAGGGGGAGACATTTGAGCTGTCTGTACCTGCAGTTTAGAGCAGGGGGGAGAGAAGCTGAGACGCGCGTTGTTTGTTTTTAGCATGTTAGCTAGCTAGTATTGCACGTAACTACCGTAATTAGCGTAACACCAGTACAGACAGGTGGAGGGGGTGAGCAGTTCAGTTTGGTCGTTTGAAGCGCTCGGTTGTTAAGGGGGCGGGGCGCCCTGACGTATTACGTCATGAAATTAGCATATCATGATATAACTTTTTTGCCCTGGCAAGCTTTTTTTACCGGTATTACCGGGAACGATATGATTTGGCCCAGCCCTACCCAGTCCATGCTGGTCCTCCAGCTGTAGGTCCACGCTGGTTCTGCTACTGGGTCGGGATGGTCCACATCCAAGTCCTGAATATGTAGAAGAACCCGGAGATAAAATTACTTCTCACAATGGCCCTCATTCATGAACCGTTCGTACGCACAGATTTGTGCTTAAACTGTGCGTACGAGTGATTTAGGAGCATTTGTGGCATTCAACAATGTTTTCGTATCCTACGATTTTTTTCAGATACGAACAAAATCTACGAGTGGTCCGGACCTGTCGTATATTTTACGAGCGGCCGGTCTGCTGTCATCCAGACAGCATTTCTCCACTAATAACTTCATATTTCGTTATTTAGGAAATATTTAGAGTTTAAAAAAG
Source organism: Garcialebias charrua (assembly GCA_038048925.1). NCBI lineage: Eukaryota > Metazoa > Chordata > Actinopteri > Cyprinodontiformes > Rivulidae > Garcialebias > Garcialebias charrua. The sequence goes on from JBBPBX010102762.1 coordinate 2,438, forward strand.
TCACGCACCACAATTGTTTTTGACAATAGGTTCTGTTTGAAGTCGAATTATAATTTTAAATGTAATAATGACTAACGGATTAAAGTATTTAAATGAAAATCAATTTGTTATCAATGCCGTTTTCTAACACTACAATATTAATATGAAGATCTCAAACTGAAACCAACTTAAACCATGAATTAATTTAAGTTTAATTTGTCTCGGTAACGCAGACTTCGGTAACACAGACTTTACATCGACCTCCTCCTGTTGCTGTCATAGATCTCATGTGGCGCAGTGAGTAGAGCACAGCGTCACAGTGTCGAAGGTTATGGGTTCGCGTCCCGCATGGGACAAGATTTTTTTTTGTCTTTTAATTCATTCCAGATTTAAAAAACACAAGAAAACTATTTACAATACAACAAGAAATAAAGCATAAAGCCTTTTTAATTTGGAATGAATAAATAATCTAAAGTAAGAAGGAAAGAAAAAAAGTCAAACCTTGTGGGACTCGATCCCACGACGTGTAGAAAAGGTTAGGAACAGCTAACAGCGCAATACTTTAACCAGTAAGCCATCAGGACGCATGCATATTTTGAGGTCCACATTTATTATAAACAAACTTTCCTTGGCTTTAGCTGGTCATTTACTTCCATGAGTGACGCTGCTAATAAGGACAGATTTTCTGTTCTTGACCTCAGAGACCAGAACTTCATTCTCCGCACCGGTAGAGTTCTTCTTTTTTACTTTTCGCTGTCATTTTATGAACGAACACGTTTTGCCTCTGAGGCAGGAAACGTAGCCTTATATGGTGTTTTGAGGGGTGGGAATTATGTAAATAAGCTCACGCGTGCACGCGCAGCTGTTTAGAACAGGTGGGATTCATCATATTTACGCAAGCCATTTACACACGTTTCCTCATGATAGAAGACTTTGTTGAATCTGACGTGGCATGTTCGTACGAACGCTTCGTAAGAACAAAAGTAGGAGAAACGTAGGATAAGAATACGAACAGTTTCATGAATGAGGGCCAATGTTTCAGATCATTCAGGACAAAACCAACGAGATGGAATGGTAATTGGAGCTTATTTATATAGCGCTTTCCAGCCCCCTATGAGGGGCCCCAAAGCGCTTCACAGTACCAGCCATCCACCCATTCATACACACATTCATACACCGGTAGCGGCAGACTGCCATGCAAGGCGCCTTTCCAGTCCTACCGGGAGCAACTCGGGGTTAAGTGTCTTGCCCAGGGACACAATGAGGTATGCCGTGACCGGGGATCGAACCCGGGACCTTCCGGTCCTGAGCCTCTACACCATCTCAGCCCCACCACGAAAGACCACGAAGAACCTTCTCTGAAATGTTTCAAACATAAAATACAGACGTCCAGTAAATGTCTGATGGACATCCAAGCTGTGTTGGACATCTGTGGACATCATCTGCCCAGCGTGTCCAACAGTTTGTTTGTTTGTTTGTTTGTTTGTTTGTTTGTCGCAGCGAGCTGATGAAGGAGGACTACAGTGAAATTCTGCACAAGAAGTCTGAGGTCTTCCGTCTCTGCACGTTCTGCACTCAGACGCTGGAGAAGACCGAGCAGCTGTGAGTGTGACGCTCCGTACACCATGCAGGTCCAGCGTGGACCCGTCCGTGTTGTGACCCGTGAAGCAGCGTGTGGAGGCGGGTCCTCCAGAGGACCCGCCTCCACCTGCTCAGCTTCATCTGCCTGGATTAGTGAGCAGCATCAGGGTGACGTGGCTGCGTACGTGTGTTGTGCTGTGCAGGTTCGAGGTTCTGCTGCAGGCCAGCATGCTGTCGTCAGAGTACGACGAGATCTGTGACATGCACAAGAAGGTTCTCAGGGTGAGTGCTCGCCTGAGGCCCAGTTGGTGTCCCGTCAGTGTAGAACTGGTTTCTCTGACGTTTGTCCAACGTGCTGCAGATCTCTGCTTCTCTGGAACCGGTGGAGAGAACGACTCAGGACATCAAGAAGCACTTCCTGTCTGGAGGCCTGCTGACCGACGCCTGGACTCAGCAAGTCGGAACTCACCCCGACGACAGGAAGTAAGGTTCTGTTAGACTTCACAGCCTGGGTGTTGGTTCTGGTTCTGACGCAGAGTGTCTCTGCAGTGTGGAGAAAATCAAAGTGCTGCTGGACGCCATCACCGCCATCTACCAGCAGTTCAAGAAGGACAAAGCAGAAAGACGTGAGGCTCACACTTGATCTCAGTGGAACATTAAAAGTGAAAACATGGCCGACACACGAGCCGACGTAAACTTCCTGTTTGTGTTGCCAGGTCTGCCGTACAACGAGGAACAGATCCACAAGTTCGACAAGTAAGTTCCTGTGGTATGGAAGCTCCTGAAGGCCAAAAATACAGCCTGCGATGATGCTTTTGTTGAGGAAATGTTCTCAGAAATAAATGCATAAATATGAAGAAAAGTTACAGAACTGCTAAAAACAATTTTAAAATGTTTTTATATTTTTACATTACATGTAGTTAATTTATTTATCTTGGGTTAATTCTTGTATTTTCTTATATTTTTTTTGTTTTGACTTCTGTTTCTCTGTGTCTTTGTAAGACAGAGTCAAAGCCTACAGCTTGTTGGACTAAAGGCCCCAGTAGAGCTCTGCGTTCGGCCGAACGCCGCTCGACGCAGTTCGAGCGCAAGGCACAAGTGTAGCCCCACAGGGCGCGAACGCGCAAAGCTCAAATTTTACGACCGCGTACGCGATGCGCGTTGTCTCACAATAAACTGCCCGGCGCCGGACTGTTTTGTATGTGACACAAATGTATTAAATTCCTCTTCTTCATCCCTGATCTGGACTTTTCTTTTGTTTTTTTGTCAAAAGTCAAGTGATCGTTTCCTCCTCCATGACTCCATGACTGAAATGATGAGGAAATGAATGAATTTGTCACGAGCGAATCAAACTCTGGTCCTACGTGGCTGCAGGAGGTTCTGCATATTTCCTGGTGGGCTGTGGGCTGCAAGACCAGTGCTCCCCCTTTTTTTCTTAAATTTTTTTTTTAGAACTTTTTAATAAGCTATAACACCGCTGCGGCTGAAGCTGTGTGAAGTGCCGGCTCGCATTTTTTTTTTTTCCCGACCTGTCAATCAATTCAGTAGGCGTGTCAGCAAATGACCAATCAGCGAACGCTCTGCGCTGTGGCTTCTCAAATGACGTCAAGAATTTGGAGCGAAAACGCGAGAATGAACGCGAGAACGAACGCAGAGCTGTGCGGGTGAACGCACGGCACGGAGCGGCGTTCAGCCGAACGCAGAGCTATACCGGGGCCTTAACTCCAAGTGTTTAATTTTATCTCTGAGTATTTAATTTTAACTATTTAATTTTAACTCAGAGTATATTTAATTTGAACTCGGAGTATTTAATTTTAACTCAGAATATTTAATTTTAACTCTAGCTGAGTGTTTAATTTGAACTCTGTTTAATTTTAACTGTGAGTGTTTAGTTTTAACTGAGTATTTAATTTTAACTCTAGAGTGATTAATTTTAACTATTAATTTTTAACTCAGAGTATTTAATTTTAACTCAGAGTATTTAATTTTAACTCTAGCTGAGTGTTTAATTTGAACTCTGTGTTTAATTTTAACTCAGTGTTTAATTTCAACTCTAGTTGAGTATTTAATTTTAACTCTAGCTGAGTGTTTAATTTGAACTCTGTGTTTAATTTTAACTCTAGTTGAGTGTTTAATTTGAACTCTGTGTTTAATTTGAACTCGGAGTGTTTAATTTGAACTCTGTGTTTAATTTTAACTCTAGCTGAGTGTTTAATTTGAACTCAGTGTTTAATTTGAACTGTGAGTGTTTAGTTTGAACTCAGAGTATTTAATTTTAACTCTAGCTGAGTGTTTAATTTGAACTCTGTGTTTAATTTTAACTCGGTGTTTAATTTCAACTCTAGTTGAGTATTTAATTTGAACTCTAGCTGAGTGTTTAATTTGAACTCTGTGTTTAATTTTAACTCTAGTTGAGTGTTTAATTTGAACTCTGTGTTTAATTTGAACTCAGAGTGTTTAATTTGAACTCTGTGTTTAATTTTAACTCTAGCTAAGTGTTTAATTTGAACTCAGTGTTTAATTTGAACTCAGTGTTTAATTTAACTCAGAGTGTTTAATTTCAACTCTAGTTGAGTATTTAATGTTAACTCTAGCTGAGTGTTTAATTTGAACTCTGTGTTTAATTTGAACTCGGTGTTTAATTTGAACTCTGTGTTTAATTTCAACTCTAGTTGAGTGTTTAATTTTAACTCTAGCTGAGTGTTTAATTTTAACTCTGTGTTTAATTGCAACTCTAGTTGAGTGTTTAATTTTAACTCAGAGTATTTAATTTTAACTCTAGTTACGTGTTTAATTTTAACTCTGTGTTTAGTTTTAACTCTAGTTGAGTGTTTAATTTGAACTCTGTGTTTAATTTTAACTCAGAGTATTTAATTTTAACTCTAGTTATAATAATAATAATGAATTTAATTTATAACGCACTTTTCATTAACAAAAATCTCAAAGAGCTACAAAGTGCAACAAAAATCAAAGATCAAAATACAAACAAGTGATAAAATCAAGTAAAATCAATAATAATATCAACTAAGATCAAAGATAAAATCATGTGGAGGGCAGAGTAGGCTCGCTTAAAAAGAAAGTTGAGTGTTTAATTTGAACTCTGTGTTTAATTTTAACTCTAGTTACGTGTTTAATTTGAACTCTGCATATTTAATTTTAACTCCAGCTGAGTGTTTTAATTTGAACTCTGTTTAATTTCAACTCAAGAGTGTTTAATTTCAACTCTAGTTGAGTATTTTAACTCTAGCTGAGTGTTTAATTTGAACTCTGTGTTTAATTTCAACTCTAGTTGAGTGTTTAATTTTAACTCAAGAGTATTTAATTTTAACTCTAGTTGCGTGTTTAATTTGAACTCTGTGTTTAATTTTAAATCTAGTTGAGTGTTTAATTTTAACTCTGTGTTTAATTTGAACTCAGAGTAATTAATTTTAACTCTAGTTGAGTGTTTAATTTTAACTCAGTGTTTAATTTTAACTCTGTGTTTAATTTTAACTCTGAGTATTTAATTTGAACTCCATCCATCCATCCATTCTCTTCTTCTTATCCGGGGTCGGGTCGCGGGGGTAGCAGCCTAAGTAAGGAGGCCCAGACTTCCCTCTCCCCAACCACTTGGAGCAGCTCCTCTGGGGGAATCCCAAGGCGTTCCCAGGCCAGCCGAGAAACATAGTCCCTCCAGCGTGTCCTGGGTCTTCCTCTGGGTCTCCTCCCAGTGGGACATGCCCGGAACACCTCACCAGGGAGGCGTCCAGGAGGCATCCTAACCAGATGCCCGAGCCACCTCAACTGGCTCCTCTCGATGTGGAGAAGCAGCGGCTCTACTCCGAGTCCCTCCCGGATGACTGAGCTTCTCACCCTATCTCTAAGGGAGAGTCCAGCCACCCTGCGGAGAAAACTCATTTCAGCCTCATTTCCTCACTTCAGAAAATTAATTTCATTTTAACTCTAGTTGCATGTTTAATTTTAACTCTGTGTTTAATTTTAACTCTAGTTGAGTGTTTAATTTTAACTCTGTGTTTAATTTGAACTCAAGACTATTTAATTTTAACTCTAGTTGAGTGTTTAATTTGAACTCTGTGTTTAATTTGAACTCTAGTTGCGTGTTTAATTTGAACTCTGTGTTTAATTTGAATTCTTGAGTATTTAATTTTAACTCTGAGTATTTAATTTTAACTCTAGCTGAGTGTTTAATTTTAACTCTGTTTTGTTGCTTTGACAGGCAGAAGTTGGTTCTTCACGCCGGTAAAGCCCGGTCTCTGTTCACAGAAGAGTGCGCCATGAAATACCGTCTCTTCATCTCGAAGAGCGAGGAGTGGATGAGGTACCACTCGTTGTCTTCCTCTAATCAGAGGGTTGACGGATCCATCCGTACTCTCCGGTTGATTTGGTCGTACGGTTACGTTCTCTCCGGTTGTTGAGTCTTTGGGTTTGTCCACAGGAAGATTCATCACGTCAGGAAGCAGCTGCTCAGTCTGTCGAGTCAGCTGATCAGCATCGAGAAGGAAGTGATTATTCTGATGGAGAGAGCCATCAAGGTAAACAACAACAACAAATAAACAAACAGCAGTGTTTGAGAAGAATCAAACTTCCTTTGTTTCTATTAGATCTAAAGCTGCTTTCAGACAAGAGGAATACTGTATTTAGAAATATATTGGAAAAAATAGTTTGTTGTTTAAGTTTTAGCCCATAAAAGTTTTATTTTTCATTATTCACAATCATAAACAATGTTATCTTATTAAATTTTATTTTAAACGGAAACTGCGGACTTAAACAAAAAGTCAATGAAACATGAAAAGTTAGCATTTCATTCAGTCCATCAGAAGTATTTACCGTATTTTCTGCCATATACGTTGCATCAATTATGCGTCACCGCTGACGCGTCATGCATGTTACATGTCACCGCTGACAACCTGGAAATGTGGGCCGTTGTCAAAAATGGATTGGCTGCCAAATGGAGGCCACAGGAGCGAGCACGGAAGGACTTTAACAAGATTAACACTTAAAAACAATTATTTGTTTGTTGAAAATTATTGCAAAGGTGTGTCTGAGCTGAACTTTTCCTTAATAAATGAACTGAATGGTCAAATCAGCTGAATTTAAAAAGTAGTTTCGCTGCCTCGGTGCTGCGAAGCGTGCACGCGCAGCCAGAGGGGCCGCTGCATTTCTTTAAAATTTAACAAGATAACCACCTAAAAAAATATTTGTTTGCTGACATTTTAGTAAAAGTGCGTCTCAGTTGAACTTTTGGTACTGCTCCATTTTTCAGTCAGAATGAATGTAAACAGTCTCATCTCAGCCAAACATTGGTCTAAAAATATGGAAAAAATCCATAAACACGTCACTTCGCTGAATAAGTCGCAGGACATGCAAATTAGGCAAAAAACTGTGACTTATACACCAAAAAATACGGCATTACATTTTGTAACATGGTTGTAAGAGGACAGAAGATAAATCCAGTGAAACGACGACGTAAGAATCACATTTTAAGTGTGACACAGACTAAAAGCAGATGAATGTAGAACACTAATATGTGAAACTGTTGTTTTCGTCAGTAAAACTCTGTAAACGTGTTTTATTTTTGTCTTTTTGTTTTTTCTGCTTATCAACAATTTAAATAGTTGTTCTGGTTTTTCAGAAATCCAAAGTTTGAAAACTTTATTTTTTGTTACATTTTTTTTAGTCTGTTTTTGGCACTTTGTGGACGCCGTACTTCCTGTCAGGTCACATGACCGCAGGACGTTGAAGGTTTGTGTGTGAAGGACCTGCTGACCTTTGACCTGTGCCTTCCAGCTGCAGGAGGCGCTGCCTCAGAAAGTCCTTCCTCTGGTGTCCACGGGCATGAAGCCTCAGGCCTACCTGAGCCCCAACACGCTGGTGGAGATGACCCTGGGGTAAGACCTGGACTGCATGTTGGTTCTGGTGTCACGCTGTGGTTCTGGTGTCACGGCGTGGTTCTGGTGTCACGCTGTGGTTCTGGTGTCACGGCGTGGTTCTGGTGTCACGGCGTGGTTCTGGTGTCACGGCGTGGTTCTGGTGTCACGGCGTGGTTCTGGTGTCACGGCGTGGTTCTGGTGTCACGGCGTGGTTCTGGTGTCACGGCGTGGTTCTGGTGTCACGGCGTGGTTCTGGTGTCACGGCGTGGTTCTGGTGTCACGGCGTGGTTCTGGTGTCACGGCGTGGTTCTGGTGTCACGGCGTGGTTCTGGTGTCACGGCGTGGTTCTGGTGTCACGGCGTGGTTCTGGTGTCACGGCGTGGTTCTGGTGTCACGGCGTGGTTCTGGTGTCACGGCGTGGTTCTGGTGTCACGGCGTGGTTCTGGTGTCACGGCGTGGTTCTGGTGTCACGGCGTGGTTCTGGTGTCACGGCGTGGTTCTGGTGTCACGGCGTGGTTCTGGTGTCACGGCGTGGTTCTGGTGTCACGGCGTGGTTCTGGTGTCACGGCGTGGTTCTGGTGTCACGGCGTGGTTCTGGTGTCACGGCGTGGTTCTGGTGTCACGGCGTGGTTCTGGTGTCACGGCGTGGTTCTGGTGTCACGGCGTGGTTCTGGTGTCACGGCGTGGTTCTGGTGTCACGGCGTGGTTCTGGTGTCACGGCGTGGTTCTGGTGTCACGGCGTGGTTCTGGTGTCACGGCGTGGTTCTGGTGTCACGGCGTGGTTCTGGCGTCACGGCGTGGTTCTGGTGTCACGGCGTGGTTCTGGTGTCACGGCGTGGTTCTGGCGTCACGGCGTGGTTCTGGTGTCACGGCGTGGTTCTGGTGTCACGGCGTGGTTCTGGCGTCACGGCGTGGTTCTGGCGTCACGGCGTGGTTCTGGCGTCACGGCGTGGTTCTGGCGTCACGGCGTGGTTCTGGCGTCACGGCGTGGTTCTGGCGTCACGGCGTGGTTCTGGCGTCACGGCGTGGTTCTGGCGTCACGGCGTGGTTCTGGCGTCACGGCGTGGTTCTGGCGTCACGGCGTGGTTCTGGCGTCACGGCGTGGTTCTGGCGTCACGGCGTGGTTCTGGCGTCACGGCGTGGTTCTGGTGTCACGGCGTGGTTCTGGCGTCACGGCGTGGTTCTGGCGTCACGGCGTGGTTCTGGCGTCACGGCGTGGTTCTGGCGTCACGGCGTGGTTCTGGCGTCACGGCGTGGTTCTGGCGTCACGGCGTGGTTCTGGTGTCACGGCGTGGTTCTGGTGTCACGGCGTGGTTCTGGTGTCACGGCGTGGTTCTGGCGTCACGGCGTGGTTCTGGCGTCACGGCGTGGTTCTGGCGTCACGGCGTGGTTCTGGCGTCACGGCGTGGTTCTGGCGTCACGGCGTGGTTCTGGCGTCACGGCGTGGTTCTGGCGTCACGGCGTGGTTCTGGCGTCACGGCGTGGTTCTGGCGTCACGGCGTGGTTCTGGCGTCACGGCGTGGTTCTGGCGTCACGGCGTGGTTCTGGCGTCACGGCGTGGTTCTGGCGTCACGGCGTGGTTCTGGCGTCACGGCGTGGTTCTGGCGTCACGGCGTGGTTCTGGCGTCACGGCGTGGTTCTGGCGTCACGGCGTGGTTCTGGCGTCACGGCGTGGTTCTGGCGTCACGGCGTGGTTCTGGCGTCACGGCGTGGTTCTGGCGTCACGGCGTGGTTCTGGCGTCACGGCGTGGTTCTGGCGTCACGGCGTGGTTCTGGCGTCACGGCGTGGTTCTGGCGTCACGGCGTGGTTCTGGCGTCACGGCGTGGTTCTGGCGTCACGGCGTGGTTCTGGCGTCACGGCGTGGTTCTGGCGTCACGGCGTGGTTCTGGCGTCACGGCGTGGTTCTGGCGTCACGGCGTGGTTCTGGCGTCACGGCGTGGTTCTGGCGTCACGGCGTGGTTCTGGCGTCACGGCGTGGTTCTGGCGTCACGGCGTGGTTCTGGCGTCACGGCGTGGTTCTGGCGTCACGGCGTGGTTCTGGCGTCACGGCGTGGTTCTGGCGTCACGGCGTGGTTCTGGCGTCACGGCGTGGTTCTGGCGTCACGGCGTGGTTCTGGCGTCA
>JBBPBX010102763.1:0-11989 GCA_038048925.1 Garcialebias charrua
ACACACTGGCTGCTAACTGAGAGCGCTCGCTCTAGCAAAGAGACTGAGGGGACGCTTTTTTGTCACGGACCACATCCGGCGCTGACAGGATATGGTCTGTTAGCAGTCGTCCGGGCCCGTTAACAAGTTTTTTCATTTTTACTGATAGATAATTAGTTATTAACGGTACTGCATTTTAAATAAAAATAGCGCAAATCCGCTTATGAATTATAAAAGTTAGTCAAACCGCTGTAACGCTGATAAATTGTTTAGGTACGCTATAAGCGGATTAGCGCTCCCTAGCGGTCTGGAGCCCACCTTTGGGGCCTATCAACCTGGTCCGATGAAGTAGTTACTCTACGCACCACCGTAATGGGACTTGTAGTGGACATGACCTTGTCCACTTTTAAGACACCTGTGTACTTTTGAACTGTCCAGTGATGACCTTTACTGACCTCTCAGTAAAGCAAGACATTTACTACAAAATCATTCATTTAGCTATAATCTGATAAATATAGTCACCAAAAGAGACTATTTCTATCTTTGATTTTATTCTATGTGATCAAAAGAATAACTTTTGTCATTTTCATGATGTGTGCTTTTTAAGCTGTGTTATTCTGTGAGAGTTAAACTATGTTCACTGCTATGTTAAAGGTGAAATTGCGGGTCACAGAGACCCGACTGTTTTGTTTAGAAATAAGAAGACAGTTTAATCCGTTGTTTTTCATGAACAAGGCTCCAGCTGCTCTGTCTTTTCCTAAACAATTTCCCTCTGCTGCTGTAACCTTGGGTTCTGATAAGACAAGTGAACTCCTCTCTTTGTGCCTGCTCTTTAAGTTCTAAACTGTGCGAGAACGCGCCAGAGAGTTGCTGGGAACTTCCAAAGAGATGTGAACTTTCCCAAGAGCTGGACACGTGTGGTCAAGAGCTAACGACCGGCGTCTTCAGCTAAGGACTGATAACAGGCTGTTATGAGTCTACTTCGAACAAGCCGAGCTCAAAAACTTTGTTTATTCCCTCCTGGAATAAGTTTATCTTGAAGTCAGAGGCCTGAAGCTGACATATTCTCTGATGACCAACGCGGAAGCCAGGAGACGTTGAAACGTAAACTAAAACCAGTTTTGGACGTGCTGAGACTAAAGGACTCTGTGCATCTGAAGGCTGGTGTCTTCCCTCTTACCGGGCTGTCGTCAAAAGGTAAAGGAGCTGTTTACAAAACGTACCTGGATTTTAGCAGAAGTCTGATGGGAAGTGTCACTCTGGTCTCATGCTCAGGATAATGTTCTTCTTAAATCTTTCCTCCTATTTCTTTTCCCTCTCAACCTAAGCTGGAAACTATATTTTAAGCTAAAAGACCCCACAGACTAAATATGTTAACATCCAATATTTAAGTCTGTTGTGTTAAATTCAAGTGTGCTGACGTATTTGAATTGAAAGAAAGTGAAATCATGTCAATCAAGTGTAATGGTGTTAATTTAGTTGATTTATTTTAAATAAATGATAGTGTCTCTTTGACATATCAAACTAAGTTAACGTGTCCATTGTCACTTAATGGCTCTGTTTATTTATCCATCATAAAGATCACAGAAATATTGAATAAACTGAAAAAGAAGAGAATCCGTGAAATTACTATTCAATCTGAATAAGTAAATTAAGGTAAAAAGGAGGTCAGTATTAAACTGACCCCCCCTTTAACCCCTTTACATCTGGTGGCCTCGTATCGGCTTCTAAAAGTTTATTGATAAATCTGTGGTCTCAGTCATGAACTGTAACGTCATGTTTGCATAAAAGGATCCAAGTTTTAAACTCTGAGGATAATAATTTTGGCTGGAAGTGTTCAAAGCAGGCAGATTCTGCGTGTTTTTATCATTTGAGGCTGAGGGATTGTTATTCGTTTCAACACTGCAAGCGCTGTTGGAAGCATTCAGGTGAAGTTTTTGTCAGCCGTGGTCTGTGGGAGTTCTGGTTCGGCTTCGACCCAGTTCAAGCACACACTCCGGTACAGAACTTTGTTGTTTGATCGCCGAGTCAAACTGCCTGCCCTGGAAGCTAATTTAACATCTACAAGATTGCTGTTGTGGTATTTTTACATTTTAAAGAAGGTCGAAGCAGCATATACTGTTAGAACGTGTCGGTTAATGGGTTCTGACCCGAGTTTTCTGCTCCTCTAACGTGGACCGGAACCGACCTGGAGTGACTCCGCGAGAGTCCGTGTTGTTCAACAGCTGCAGTGCTGGGTTACTGAGCGTGACTAAGTTGGCCTGTCTAGATGTGCGCCGCATGTTTCAGCATTTTGGGAAGTTAAATTGTAGCGTTTGAGTTGTTTTTAAGAGTCTATGAAGTTGTATTCTGTTGTGCTAAGCTAACGTTAAGAAGACGTGTCTCATGTCCGTTTATGAGCTGTGATTGGATGATACGAGTGCTGTGAATCACTCTTGTAGCGAACGCTGATTCGCTGTTGTGTGCTGTCAATCACTCTTGTGGCGAACGCTGATTCGCTGTTGTGTGCTGTCAATCACTCTTGTGGCGAACGCTGATTCGCTGTTGTGAGCTGTCAATCACGTCGCACGCCGTTGCGACCAGCCCACTTTGTCGTCATTTCCGGCACGACATTGGTCGAAGGTAAGGATCTACATTCGCCATGTATGCTTGTAGAATGAACTACTGACGCTGTGATTGATTTTGTTGACGCCACGTATGTTGTAGCGAGCTCCGCCTCGCAAGCACTGAAGCTGGTGACGCGCTACGCACGCTGCGTTGGCCCGCCCATTTTTGTCGTCACTTCCAGGTGCCGCACTTTGAGTGACAGGTCACACTCGCTGGTTCACACTCGTTCACACACGAACACACACTTAAACACTCATCTGAAGCCATCAACACTGTCTAGCAACATAAACTTGTCTCTGACAAGAAAGCGGTTCGAGCAATTATCACGTTCTTACTGAAAACTAACCCTAATAGGTTGTTTTCTTTCCATGTACTGATTTAAACTCAGTCGCTTCGTGATAACATACGCGACGCTGCCCCCTGCTGGACGTTAATAGATGAGTTTTCTCTCAACACCTCATAAAGTCAGCATTTTTATGGTGAAACTTACCAGCTTTAAAATTGTTCTGTACACAAACAAAAAATCCTGTTTATTTTAAATAAAGAATTTTTGAAAACAGAGGTACAGACGAACAATTGATGCTCGTTTTAAATACTGAAGAGATTTAAAATAACACTCAAAAAGCATCTTTTATTTGATTTTCAAATTAAATAAAAAAGAAAAGTTGATGGAGAGCAGAGCATTTCCACATTCAAAATTTTAAACAGCATTGGCGTACACTGTACACTTTTGGTTAAAAATAGCATTTTTAACGTTTTTCTGTGTACATTTAAAACAGTGAGGTTAATTTGATAACGAATTTCTTTTTCGAATAACACCTGCATGTACCAGCTTGTTGATTTTTACAGACTCAAAACAAATATGGATACACAATCAGATGACGTTGTACCATCCTCATCCTTGAAGGATGCTGATGGTGAGGAGAAAATCCCAGCGCAGGAGGATTCAGACACTGAGTCAGAGGACACAGATTGTGTTGATAATGCCTTAAAGCTGCTAACTAAACCCCTCGTGAAGTACGGTGAGGAGATAGCAGCAATGGACACCTCCACTCTGAACACAGAGTTAGAAAATCTAACAACAAGCATTCTCAAAAAAGATGGGAAAAAGCTCAACGCCGACCGTCTAGCCAAATTGGCCCTTCTGTTGAAGGCCAGACTGGACCATGAAGTGGAGAGGTGTGTGGACCTTGAGGAGAGACTGGCTGATGAGAAAACTAAACACGAAGGTACCACTTCAGATTTTGTGTCATACCAGAAAACGACAAATACAGAGACTGAACGTTTAAAAAATGAAATACAGTCGCAAGCACAGTCATATGAGGAAAACATTCGTTCCAGAGGACGAAAATATGACGAGTCTGTCAGGGAGAATGAAAAATTACAGCAAGAAATACATTCGCTGTCTAGAGAATTACAAGAGAACAAGGAAAAAAGAGAAGAAACCCACAACCGGTGCACAAGGTTGAAAAGAGAGTATGATAAATTAAAAGAACAACTAAAAGAGAGCACTCAATTCGAGGAAAATAAAAAACTCAGTGAACAGTGCACAGCGCTACAAACTGAAGTTGATTGTTTACGCAGAGAAGTGACTGAAAGTAAGGTGGAACTGACCTTAACTAAAGAAAACCTCTTTAAAGAAAGGGAAAGATGGGTGGATGTTGTGGCAAAGCAGTCTCAAGGCTCCACACCCCCACCACCTCCACGCGGTAATGCAGAACAGCTCACCGTACCTGTTAAGACCCGCCAGTCGGAGCAGGGACTTGCGTCCTCAACAACAACACCTGCACATGGATCACAGGTAAATGGGAATAGCAATGATGCTAAACTTTCTATTCCAATACCTGAACTCCAGAAGCTTTCTAGATACATTCAACGCTTTGAGCCAGGGCCGTTGGGTTCAATCTATACAAAGAACTACCTAGACTCTCTTGATTTCCAACTGGGTAATTTTCCAAATGCTACTGCTGAGGATAAAATTGCGCTGATCAGGCTCACCGCAGACTGGCCTGTATATAACTTCATTGTTCGCCAACCGGACGCCATAAAAACAGATTACAAACTGTTGCGTGATACTCTTATACGAGAGTTCACTCCAAACATGGGGCCTGGTGGCTACCCTGATGCCGAGAAGGTCGTGCAAGGTAAGAAAGAGCATCCACAGGCATATTACCAGAGAATGTTCCAGGCTTTCTTTGGTAATCGCAATGAACCGGGCATGGAGGACGAAGTAGGTTTTAAATACCTTTTCGGTAAAAACCTCCACCCTGATATAAAAGAGTCAGTACAAGTGATGGCTAATTTCAGAGACAAAACCATCAAGGAAATGAAACAATGCGCCGTAAATGTTTTCGAGGCCCGCATGGAATGCAGAACACCCGTAGAGGTGTTCACGAGTGCGAGAGTCGAACCCCAATCGCTGGAACTGGAAGGGACGCGAGCACCAGCTCCCTATCCACCGACAGGCGAAAAGAATCAGACCTTTCAACCCGACAAACCACAAAGTGGGGGTACCCGCTGGAGAAAGAAGCCAGGGTGGCTCAGGCAAAACACGGAGGGTGAACAAAAGGATCAAAAGGGGGGTGCGCGTCCAAGGAGTACAGATTATGGGTACAGGGGTAACCCATATAACCAAGGGTGGTCCCAGCAGGAACCCCCGAACCAAGGGCGGTCCCAGAGGGGACCCCCGAAACCAGGGTGGTCCCGGAAGGGACCCCCGAGCCGTGGACCTGCTCCTCCTACCCCTCGAACAGAACAGTCCGAGACAGGAAAAAAGTCGCAAAAGTCCCAGAGGAAAGGCCGTAATTCTCTGTCCCCAGAGGACATGGAGAAATTACGTCGGTTTTTAAAAGATTTGGATGATACAGGCAAGGATAACAAGCCTGGAGTATTGTGCAGCACTGTCGTTGACAGATGCTCAGAGCACACAAATATCAACAATGCCACAGTTGCTGGCAGTCACAAAGATACTGATGGTCAGGTGGCTGACAATCAGGGTAATGACAGTCAAATCATTGACAGTCCAGAATGTGACAGTCAACAAAACATTGACTGTAACCATGACTTCATTGTTACGGAGTCTGAGCAACCCTCGTCAGAGAAAAGGGGGGAAAGCTCACTCACCGCTGAAAGTGGCTCGCCACGAACTGAACAGTCAGACCCATGTGTGTCTGCACTAACAGTACTGATAAATGAAGGTCACACAGTCCGGGGTAGGCGTGATAAACGTCAGAGAAAACCTGGTAAGTTCCTGTGTGACATTATCAGAAAGGGGCCCGCTAAGAAGGCTTACCTGTCCATCACGTTGGAAGGGGTCCTCAGAAAAGAGGCCCTCTTGGATGGTGGGGCAGACATATCCGTTATGTCACCCACACTGTTAGAAGAGCTACGGCTGGCCGCTAACGGTGTTGACAGGGAAATACCCCTCAGAGAATGTGCTATAGTTTTGCAGGGTCTCTCGGAGACGAGTACAACCCTAACAGCTATAGCAATGGTTCACATGCAGATTGGTGTAACGACACTATACCACCCGGTATACGTGTCCACCGTTGACTCATGCCCATTTTTGGTTGGCCAGGACTTTATAAACCGCTTCGACGCGGTTATAGATTATGGCGATCAGTCAATGTGGACCAGAGTGAGTCAACCACTGCCGATCGATATGCCTACACAGAGTAACACTGACCGTCTAACGGCAGGTACAGCGGAAGGCAAAAGGGAATGCTCAGACGAGAGCACAATCCCTGTGGGTGAACCTTCAACTACAGGTGAGGCAGTAGAGGCCCAACAAGAGAGCCCCCTCTGCGAGCTGAAACAGTTGGCACTCACCGGACACTACCTACCACAGGTAGTCAATGGTGTTGAGATTCAAGGATCCCACACCGATGATGCTGTTCTGTCCCCTTGGACGGAGAAATCAGCGATCAGCCAAGCTTTCTTTGGAACCTTGGTTAAGAAACAGTTGGGTCTAGGAATGAACAGAAAGGCTTTCCGCTTTTCGCTAGACCCCAACGATAAACAGGTAATGACCGCTAAAGGGATCATTGACCTTAAACTAATCTGGAACCAACGAGAACTGGATCACCCGTTCCTCGTGGTCCCGAACTTACCACATGCAACCTACATAGGCTCCGACATTTTGGTAAGATTAGGTGTCCGAGTGGACATCAACAACAATGTACTGTGGTCACTGGATACAGCCACGAAGGACTCTCCTGTGCTGACCACAGAGAACCTTAAAGCTGGACAGACCATTCCAGAGGTCTGTCAGATTGCTAACAGCCATAACACTGCGGTACCACCACAGGTTATGAACAAGCCAGTGATGTGTCACATCATGAAAGGACAAGCTATTAGCACAAAACAGGCATACTTTCAACCATCTCCTATGTTTTTCAACTTAGGACTGTCCATGGAGGCCACATGCCAAGTGACCCTCGACTGCAGAACCACGACTGTTGCTGTGTGCAACACAAGCACAGAAGAGGTACTGATCCCAAAAAACACACAGCTAGGATGGTTGATCTCTACTGATTTTCATGATTTTGAGCTAAGCATTCCATTTCTGGGAGGACTCCCAGAAAACTTGATCCCTAATCAACACACGGGGCAAGTCTTGTTCACGAAACCAACACAGGCCATAGCTCTTTTCTCCCCCACTGAGGCCGACCAGGACACTGTCCGCAGGTTCGGTTTCAACAAAGGAGACAGTCTATGCCCCCAAACTTACAGTGCACTACCCGTAAACAGGTTTCACGACACTGAAAGGGACTCAATGGAGCTCCCCAAAGAACAAGAACCCCTCTCAATTGCTTCACAGATTGACCAGGTGGTCGCCCAAGCCGACGCCCTGAAAACTGATGAAGAAAGGGACAGACTTCGCAAAGTTCTTTTAAAGTATGAGAAATCATTCTCAGCTGACTCGATGGATTGTGGGTTGACCACGCTCCACACAGTGAGCATCCCAACCCCGCCTAATGCTCCCCCTGCATTTGTCAGACAGTACAAGATTCCTCTGGCAGCACATCAACCTATCAGAGAAATCATTAATGACCTGTTAGAAAAAGGTATCATCCGATACTGTAACAGCACTTACTCTGCGCCTTTATGGCCGGTGTTAAAACCAAATGGTAAGTGGAGACTCACTATAGACTACCGAAAGCTAAACAAACAAGTTCCCTTATCCAGATGGCCTATGACGCAACTCCAACAGGAACTGCCCAAGGTCATCAATGGTAAGTACTTCTCGACCCTCGACGTCGCCTCTGGTTTTTGGACCATCCCTGTGCGCGCCGAGGACCAGTACAAACTAGCTTTCACTTTTGGTGGCCGTCAATACACCTTTAACAGGTGTCCCTTTGGCTACGCTAACTCACCTGCAGAGTTCAACATCTTCTTGAACAAAGCATGTCCAGACGCCCACGAGCGTGGAACACTGATCTACGTGGACGATGTCCTTTTGAGGCAGCCAACACTGGACTCACATTTGGCTGAGATCGACCACGTTCTGAATCAGCTGACAACTGCTGGTGCTAAAATATCACTGTCAAAATGCCAATGGTGCAGAACCAAGGTGGACTACGTTGGCCTACTTGTAGGTCCAGACGGAGTACAACCACAGCTGACTCGCACCCAAGGCCTTGACAATCTCAAAGTCCCCACCAATCTCAAAGAACTACAAAGTTTTCTTGGCGTGTGTAACTACTCGAACCAGTTCATAGAGAACTATGCAGACCTTGCAAAGCCACTGACTGAACTCCTAAAGAAAGACGTTCCATTCGTCTGGACTGACAAACAGCAACAGGCAATGGACGCTCTTATAAACAGGATCAAGTCAGCCCCTTGTTTAGTCTACCCAGACTACAACAAAGAGTTTTACTTGGAAGTGGGCTTCTCAGCTCATTGCATAAGTGCAGGTCTGTACCAGATACACGACAGAGACAAACGTGTAGTAGCCTACGCCAGCAAAACGATGGCAGGCCCCGAGTTGAGATTCTCAGACTGTGAGAAAGCTCTACTGACCACAGTGTGGGCAGTTAAACATTTCTCCAGCTACATTGGTGGACAGAAAATCATTGTGGAAACACAACACCAGCCAGTGACTTTTCTTAACAGTGAACGCATCAGAGATGGTGTGGTGACAAACTCACGTGTTGCAACGTGGCTCATGGCGCTTCAAAGTTTTAACCTAGACATACGTTATGGTCAAAACAAGAAGTCTCATCTGGGGACGGACTTGGCAATCTGCCAGAAGTGTACACAAGATGTACCAGCCACCCAGCCGCCGGTTGAGGTTAAACCCCCAGTAACTGAAGACCCGAATCACCACTTCTTTGATGACAATATCTGCAAAGATATGACAACATTGTACGTGGATGGATCTTCATTCCTCCGCGACAAGATCTGCAGAGCAGGTGTTGGAGGGGTCCTCCTCCAAGACCAAGAGCAGATAACTTTCAGCTACAAATTAGGATCTCAGACTTCTCAGTACGCTGAGATTGCAGGAATCCTAATAGCTCTCCAGATGGTAGTAGAACGCTCCATCAAGACGCTAGTCATCTGCACTGACTCTAACTATGCTCGTTTGAGTTTCGCTTGTCACCTCGCTGTGTGGAAACTGAACGGTTTCCTAACAAGCGACAGAAAAGTGGTCAAACACAAAGAGCTTTTCATAGCGTGTGATCACTTGGTGACATCACACGACTTACAGATCTACTGGAAGAAAGTTCCAGGGCATTCTAGAGTCCCAGGCGATGACAAGCACTACAATGACATTGCAGACTCCTTAGCCAAAGAAGGAGCCGACGAAGGTCCTCTATGGTCCTTCGACCCCTCCTGGTTAATCGAGACTCTGCCAACACAACCTTCAGTCAGAGTTATGGCAGTCACACGTGCACAGGCCGCAGCCAGACCTGCTGACAACGCAGTCTCTGTACGACCTGCACTGACTGACCCAGACATCATCCAACTACAGAAGTCGGATCCTGCTATCAACTCCATGATACTGTACCTGACTGATCCGAACAAAAATAGTCCGTCTAAAGACGACCTGGATTCCGATCCAGACCTTAAGGTCCTTTATCAGCTGCGCAAACAGCTAAAACTAATCAAGGGCATCTTAACTTTCGCTCATGGACCAACGTCCTCACCTGTGTTCGTGGTTCCCCATGACCAAAGGGGGGTAATGTTAGTCCATGCCCATGATCTCCCGTCCGCAGGACACAAAGGAGATAAAGCCACGCTGACGGCATTAAAACAAATTGCCTATTGGCCTGGAATGAAAAAGGATGTCAAGGACTACATTGAAGGGTGCGTGGTCTGTGGCCAGTTTCAGCCAACCAGACCACTTCACAGAGCACCACTGCAAAGCAGAGGCATTGCATTCCCATGGTCTGACCTCCAGATCGACTGGGTTGGACCACTCACTAAGAGCTCTAGAGGAAATAAATATTTTCTCACGGTAACCTGTGCATTCACCAAATGGGTAGAATGCCTACCAGCTCCTAACGACACAGCACAAACTACTGCTATGTTGTTAATGAATCATATATTCTCAAGGTTTGGACTTCCCCTTAGGGTGAACTCAGACCAAGGTACACACTTCACAGGTGAAGTGATGAAAGAACTGTGGAAGACGCTAGGCGTCAAGGCCAACTTTCATGTCGGCTACCACCCACAGGCTTCAGGCCAAGTAGAGAGAGCAAACAGAACTGTGGTGAGTATTTTGAAGAAATACGTGGCTGCAAACCACAAGGACTGGGACGTGAAACTCCCTCTGGTCCTCATGGCCATAAGAGCCACTCCACACACATCAACTGGCATCTCTCCCTTCGAGATGATGACCGGTCGACAAATGACTCTCCCTCTACACCTGTTGTACCAACCAGGCGACGCCGCCATGGCGACAGCCTACACTACACAACAATACATGAAAGATTTGAATGTACACCTCAGAAACACTTTTGCTTTCGCCCAGAAAAACCTGGAAAAATCCGCTGAAGGACGCAAGGCGTACTACGACCAGAAGGCCTCTCACAATGAACTCCAAGTGGGAGACAGAGTCTGGTACTATACGTTCGCCCCAACAACCGGGAAAGGAGAGTCCGGGACCGGAACTCTCGCCCGCAAACTAATGCCCAGGTGGACTGGACCTCATCTGATAACAGATAAAGTGTCCTCAGTCGTCTACGAAATCAAAATCAGCAAAGGCCGTAAAGAGCCAATTGCTAAATGGGTACATCGAAATCAGATCAAACCTTACAAGGCGTTCAATGACTCCACAAAAGACAAAGATCTCACAAACTCACCGACTTCATGGGATAATAAGGTCGTCCAAACACAAGTTAGTAAATAAACTAATCAGGTTTAAACTACCATATTTCCCACCCTATAAGTCGCATTATCCAATTTGAACTTAGAAACGCTAAGCTTAAAACCCACAACAAAAAACTAACCTTAACAACCGTTTGAATCCACGAGATTTAATTTGACCTCGGTCATAAAGTTGAGACCTGTTTTTGTGTGTGTTGCACTTTGGAATCTGACGACAAGAGTGTGTCGAAGCAGTGAAACGTTTGTTTCCTTGTTGTTTAGTCATTACTGTTGTCATTAGTTGAGATATTGTTTTAGTTCTGAACACTCCCAGCCAAAAAGGTTTTGTATTAACATGGGTTAATGAATGATATGGATTTAACTATGCCAACATGCAGTTCGTTTTGTTAAGTTTCAATCGTTGAAGAGTCAATGTAGTTTAAAGCTACCCAAGGTACCATAAACTACGCTGGTCTCACAATTTCTAAATTGAACCGATTCGATCGTTTCTATTCTAGATTACCTATTCATTTTGATGAGTCTCGCCATAGACTTCAAAATTTATTAGGAATACCAAATCCTGCGTCGTTCGTCTAAAAGACAACAGACATTTAGATCAAACTATATTTCATTTTTATTTTAGTTTAACCTAAACTAAGTAATGAATGGAGGAATAGTTTGGGATTAGAGGCCTTCGTTACAGAAGCCCTCCAAAATTTTATAGGTACAAATCCCTATATCTAAATTTACAGAATTGATCCACCCCTTAATTGGTAAGTGTAGCTGATCTAAACCATGATAGCTTACATACCAGGTGCATATAGGTAAGGCTTAATGTAAAATCCCAATCATAAGCCCACCTTAAAAATCCACATAATTGCATGACACATAGAACCAGAGTGGCACTGACTGGAAACCAACCAGCCAACAACCTTCGATGTGGGACCTGCAGCTCCAACGCTTGGTCTTCAACCTCCATCCAAGGGTCGCCTCCTCTGCGTCAATCGAGGGATCCCCTCTACATGCTGATTATGAAAACAATTGGTGCTGATCAATCAACATAACTAATCGTGGGAATTACTGCTGTGGGATT
>JBBPBX010102764.1:0-11989 GCA_038048925.1 Garcialebias charrua
ATGTGTTCACGCATCTCCATGTCCAACCCTCAGAGTCAACGTGGCTTTTGCCCCCTTAATGGCTTTCGATCACAAAGCTCTAATGACCCTGCTCGGACACTAATCATTTCAAGGAAAGTGTTTTACTGCGAGAACTGTTATAAACCCGTAAAACCAGACACGTCGTGTGCAAATGACTTTCACGGAGCGTTACACTTCACTGATAGAGAAAACAATGCATCACAGACAAACTCGGTGCAACAACAAACCTTATGTTGGTCCACTGCCCTCCTATCACTGAGTTTGACTGTAAGTGTTACTGTCCTCTTTCCAACAGCTATGACACAGAAGAAGAAACCCAGATCCTGCAGGACACTTAACTTTAAGCTTTCTGAGTCTGTAGTAAACACTGCACGCCTGCGTTTACATTCGCCCAGTTATTTGTGCACGTTTGGGCCTCCGTCTGACAGCAGATCCCTGGATGTTTCTCAGACTCGTGTTATATGGGGCCTGAAGCAGGAAACACAAAGAAGGAGATAACAACTCACGGCCGCGCTGTTCCAATGACAATAATACACAGCCACGTGATGAACAGGAAGCGCCATAATCATATCATGTCACAACAAAACACTCCATCCATTAAAATGACACCAGCCCAGCCTTCACACTGCGCCAAGGCCGTGCCGTGTCAGCAATTCACAGCCCTGCATTTTAAAAGGTTTGTCTTCATGTGGGCTCATCTGAGACATTATGATCACGTCCTAGGTTTTCTTGATTGTAACAAACAGTGTTTGTTCAAAAGCGGTCTTGAGCAATATTAAAACATATTTAACTTTGAGTTCTATTCCAGTGCCTGACCCTTTTCTAAAAAATGTTTTTCTTTTGTTTGCTTGGTAAATCAGTTACTCTGACTCATGCATCAGTCATGAAAAGGCTCCTGAACTCAAGGGATGAACCAGAAATGTGTCCCTGCAGAGCAAACAAACTTGGCAAAAATACAATTTCCAATTTAACATTGAGGGATTAGTTATTGTCATAAAGCACATTTTGTTTTGAGGCTGCACATGAAAAGCGGTTTGTACAATTGTCGCATATCAAAATGGTTGCAGGTTTGACGCCCAGCAAGGGTTCATCTGTGTGGAGTTTGCACATTGTCCAGGTACTCCGATTTCCTCCCACAGACCAAAAACATAAATATTAGATTACCGGTAGTTGGCATTCCTAAACTGTCATTTTGTGTGACTTGTCTCATTTGCATCCATGCGTTTCTGTGATGGACTGGTGACCAGTTCATGGTAAAATGGTAAATGGAGCTTACTTATACTGTATAGCGCTTTCCAGCCCCCTTTGAGGGGCCCCAAAGCACTTCACAGTACCAACCATCCACCCATTCATACACTGGTAGCGGTAGACTGCCTTGCAAGGCGCTGCCTATCCTACCGGGAGCAACTCGGGGTTAAGTGTCTTGCCCAGGGACACAACGAGGTATGCCGTGACCGGGGATCGAACCTGAGACCTTCTGGTCCTGAGCCGGCTGCCCTGCCTCTACACCATCTCGGCCCCTTCAGGGTGTCCCCCGCCTCTCATCCAATGACTGGTGGAGTTAGCTACCAGTTCTCTGTGTGACCCTGAACAAGGATGTAAAGAAAAGCTGTTTAACACCAACAAGGTGATTTGGAAAAAAGCTACGAGCTGAAGCATTGACTTAGATGATCAGCCGAAGAAAGATGGATGTTCTCTGTTACTTAAAAGACACAACTTTCAAAGTTTATCTGCTGTGGGTAGTTTTTTTTAGCCCAACACTTTTTTTTTGTTATCCACATATCATTTTCAAGTACTGTACAATGTGCAATAGGCAATGGCATATATACAGAACAAAAATATAAATACAGAACAAAAATATAAATACAGCACTTTTGTTTTTGCTCCTATTTTTCACGAGCTGAACTCAAAGGTCTAAGACTTTATGTACACAAAAGGTCTTTTTCTCGCAAATATTGTTCTCAAATGTATGTGCATCTGTGTTAGTGAGCATTTCTCCTTTGCCGAGATAATCCATCCATCTCACAGGTGTGGCACATGAAGATGCTGATTAGACAGCATGATTATTGCACAGGTGCGCCTCAGGCTGACCACAACAAAAGGCCACTCAAATGTGCAGTTTTATCACAGCACAATGCCACAGGTGTCGAAAGTTTTAAGAGAGTGTGCAGTTGGTGTGCTGACTACAAGAATGTCCATGTTCAGAGAATTTGTCAGTACATCCAACCAGACCACGTGCCCCAGAGAGATAAAGGTCTACTGTGTACATAAAAAAGTCTTGGATTTTTAAGATCAGCTTGTGAAAAATGGGAACAAAAACAACTGTTGCATTTATAGTTTTGTTCAGCGTATAAGAACTGGACAGAAATAAGTGAAGAAGCAGCCAAAGTCCAAAGAAATATGTTAAAAGGGTTCAGAAAGTCTAAAAAAAATGACTCATTACATCCACTTTAAAAGATTAGAAGAAAGTCTAGCTGTTGGGAGGCAAACTATAAATAAATTGGGAGTGGGTTCATATTTTGCACAAGGCTAGGAAAACAAACCTATTCAGTATATTTAAACTCACAGAGCCACAAGTTTAAGTGAATTTAAAAGTGAAATAATGTGAAAAGTAAACTGGTCTTTGTGAGTAAGGGGTGGGTTGGGGGGGATGATGACGTAAAGTGAAGGTCTTACTCAGACCTGATCAGGCAGACGAATAAAAGGCGATGTCCCCTAAAGTGGACCACATCCATAATTCATCCTGATGAAGAGTCGGGCTGGGCTGGGTCACCCATAACCCCCCTCGGTCTGCTCATCACAAACCTGATGCTCACACCACGTCCACCTCACGAGACGAGCGGACACACAGCAACAGAGCAGACGAGAGGGAGGGTGAGCGAGGGGGGGATGAGGTAATCGATGAGCAGGACGCACGCCGAGGAGGAGACTCACTTGTCCTCTAAGACATTTATATTTACACCCCAAGCAGGCGTTTTCTCTCCAGACTGGATTTAGTCAGAGTCAGCCTGCACCAACAGAAAACATGTTTTTAAATGAACTACCAAACACTGTTTAGAGAGTGGGACATGAAGTTTCAAGTGACATCATCCCTCACTGTTGCACCTCTATAAGTAAAGAGATAAAACTCTGCAGAAGAACGATGCGAGATGTCACGCTCAGCAAACAGTTTGTGAATGAACAGAACTGTTGCACAGCATCTCCTGAGGGTGACAGCTGCTTCACGAGAGCCACGCCCCACAATGCATTTCTTTCAAAGTGCTGATCAGGTAACGGAGATAAACTGGTGATGTTTTGAGCCGTCACCCCTTCAGATGCTTGGTGCTTCCCAGCAGCATCACCTTTTCTACTCTGCTCCTTCCTGTTGTGTGAACCCTGCAGGATGACGCTGTGCTGTTTGCTTTAGCCTGGAGGGAATAAAAAGGGATGATGGACGTTGTGGATGGAGCTGCTGCAGCTCTGTGAGGTGTGGCTTTATTTGTAAAGCACAGAAAAAGTGGCGTTGCCCTTTTTACTTCTCCAGTTCCCTCCCCAACCCTTCCTCACCTGGTCCATGGTTTCAGCGGGCCTCCCCCCTCCTCCTGGTCCCGGTCATGGTGCACGAGATGGCCGGCTGTCTCTCGTCTTTATGTTTGCGTCCTCGTTTGGTGTTCCCGACAGAGATCCAGCCTCACCGAGGCGACGCAGCGTGGCAGCGAGCAGCCGCGGCTGCACCTCTCCACCGGGGCATGCTCCTGTCTCCTCCTTGTGTTTGTGAGGGTGACAGCCTGACACGTCCGATGTAACGTGCACTTCTTGCTCTCCTCTGAGTCTTCCTCTCTGGGTGGCAGCTGAAGGACAAGCCTCACCTACCGTCCTGATAACCAGGCTGAGAGGGAAGACGCTCCCGCTCTCTGTTTTCGTCCTCGAGCTCTTTCGCCCGTTCCCTCTGTAAGCCAGGCTCTTCCCTCCTCTCCGTCACCTCCCTCCCCCCCTCCTGCTGCGGCTGAAGGGAGCCAGGACGAGCAAATGAGAAAGAAGGAGCCGGGCAGAGAGGAGGGCGGAGGGTTGAGATTGGCTGCCAGCAGACCATGTGGTCTCCTGACGGAGGACCGAGCGGACCCACTACCAGCTGTCCGGCTTGTGCTTCTCTGCAAAACCTCTGTTGCCATTGGCAACAGCCGCCGTGCGACTCACCGACCACACGTCCCGACGCAAAACCATTGGCTGGCAGGATGTACGGTGCCCGCCTCCTGTTGTGCGGGGTGCATGTTGGGACGTGTAGTCCAGTCATCGAGGAGAGCAGACGCCCCTGTGTTTGCCTGGAACAGATGGTTTATTTTAACCTCCATAACGCATCAGATCCACAACGGCTCAAACCAAAATATGGGTTTGGTAAATTAACGTGCGACATAAAGTTATAAACCACGCACAGGAGGAGGAGAAAGCCCGGGCATTCTTGGTCACAGGAAGAAGACATCCTCTCCCATTTCCCTCTCAGCCTGCACTCAGAGAAACCACCACCCCACGTGAACTCCACCTCTGGAGGCCATCGCTGCACCCTCCCTCCACTTTACCTCTTTTCATTCGTTGTCCCTGTCGTTTTTTGCTTTATTGCTAAGCTTTTTCCCTTTGCTACTTTTATTATTACACCTAATTCCTCACTGTTTCACCCTCCCCCCCTATAAACTTAACCCCACTGGCACGTCAGCGATAGTCTCAAGAGATTACAGGTGCTGGAAAAGGGCGATGTTATCACCAACACAAACTGTGTCAGGGGCAAGATTACGCAGAATAAATTTAAAGACAAAATCTGCACTGAGGCTTTCATCACGTCCAAAACAGATTCCTCCTAGAGAAAACAAATTATATGTTATTTAGTAATAAAAAGAAAACTGGATTTTTCTTTTAAAATTGATGGTGTTGAAGTTCACAGAGTAAGTGAGGTGAAGTTTTTGGGTGTGGTTATTGATGACAAACTGTCGTGGAAACAGCATATTAATTCGTAAGATATCTAGATCTACTGCAGTGCTGTATAAAGTAAAGAATTTGTTGAATGATAAAGCTCTGTATCTGTTATATAATACAATTTTTGTTCCACATTTAATTTATTGTGTTGAAGTTTGGGGTAAGACATGTAAAACTATAACAAAGCCTATTTTTATTTTACAAAAAAGAGCTGTGAGAATTATTACAAGAAAGCCTTACTGTCATCCATCAAATATATTATTTAACCAACTTCAGTTGCTGAAGTTTTATGATTTGGTGGACTATAGTATTTTATTAGTAATGTATAGAGCTCATAATAACGTACTGCCTTCAAACGTTCAAATGCATTTTGTTAAGAGACGGAGCTGTTATAGTCTTAAGGGAACTGAGATTTTTGCAAAACCTCAGTACAAAACTGGACGGTCTGTTTCAATACAGGGAGTTGATTTGTGGAACGGTTTAGGAAATGAAGTTAAAAATGCAAAATCAGTGCTTATGTTTAAAAAAATGATCAAATCTAAATTGTTAACAAAATACTAAAATTTTCAGTTTAAAATGTTTATTGTACTAGAAATTTTTAGATCTGTGATGAGTTACTCTTTTTGTTTGATTACTCATTGACGAGTATTGTTTGAATTGATTTCGTTTTGGTTTTGAAAAAAGGGGCAGATATAATAAGATTTCTTCTTCTTTCTGCCACCTTTCATTTTATGTTTTTTTTTCTTCATATTACATGTAAAATGTTTTTTTTTTATATACATAATGTAAAAAAATAAATAAAAAATAATAAAAAATAAAAAGATTTTGCTCCAGAATGTTCTCGTCCAAGTTCGTCCATTCACCCCCCACAGTTTTGTTTTAGTGATTGATTTCTCAAGACTTATCGTTTATTCAGTTGTGCAAAATGAAAAATGTTGCAAAGAGGAAAACTTTGGCGAGAACCAGATCCCTTAATTTGAAACACACTCTACAGTATATCTTTGACTTCTTTTGTTCTGTTGAGTTTCAAAACCCGGATGATTATTTCCCACATCTGTAACATGTTGGACATCAAACTATAGATTTGAAACATCCAGCTGAGATGTGCATTTGGCCAGCTATCCAGAAAACGAAGCAAAATGAAGGGAACGAAATGTTCTCAGAAATATGAGGACTGCTGCCAGCAACTCTACAATAGTCGGACTACTTCATGGGTGGACTTATCCCATTTTAAGTCATTATAAACACATAATGTCAATTTATCACAGAATATGACCAAAATATGTCTCCAAGCAAAAGGCAAGGCTTCTGAAGCAGAAAACAAAAGAGCACCTGCCCCGTCCTGCTGTGATTAAATGGACTAAAGTACAGCCGAGACATGATCAGGAACCAGAGTAAAGAACACACAAAGCAGAAAACAGCCAAACGCCAAGCTGTTTTTTTTTGTTTTTTTTTTACCAAAACGAACACCCGCAGAGTCAGCTTACTGCAGTGTCATTTGATTCAGGGAGGCCAAAGATGCAGTTCGGACTGAGGTGACTGCATGTGTGAGTGCTTTTAGACTGAACAGTAGGTGTACTGTCCCGGTGAGATGGGTAGATTATACCATCAGCAAAGGAATTCAGATTATTTCCCAGAGCTGTTCTGTCACATGTGGGAAAGACTTTAGGTGTTTGGAAGAAATGCGGAAAAAAAAGAAATGTGTTTACATGACACATGATCTGGCTAAGATATGGAAGAAGAGAGCGACTGAGAAGAAATGAAACGTAAAAACTACAGACTGTAACGTACTAGCATAGCTTAGCACAAAAATTTAAAACGCAAGCAACACAAACATGATTTTAGTTGGAAAGGAATGAAATTCTACAGATACCTTTACATCCATCCATCCATCCATCCATCCATCCATCCATCCACTGGGCCACTGGTGCCCATGTCCAGCAGTCACTGTGTGAGAGGTGGGGGACACTGGACAGGTCTCAAGTCCATCACAGGGACACATAAGAGACAAACAACCATTCACTCTCTCACTCACACCTAGAGACAATTTAGAGTTACCAATCAGTCTAATATGCATGTTTTTGGTCTGTGGGAGAAAACTGGAGTACCGGTACCTGGAGAAAACCCACGCATGCATGAACAGAAGATGCAAACTCCACCCAGAAAGGCCTCCAGACCGGGATTTAATTCAGGGTAACCTGCTCTCTGGGAGGCGGCAGCTCTACAACTGCGCCACTGTGCTGCCTACACCTTTACAGCCAAAAGTAAAAAATAAAAAGTCTTACAAGCTGGATTTGGATAAGGAATTTAGTGGCGAGGCTAGCTCCTACAATTTCCTCTTTAAACGTAAAAAAACAAATAAAATGGCTCTCGTGCAACTGTAAATCACGTGTAAACTTAAACTCAATGAAATATAGGCAACTGCGTAATAAATAAATAAAGTACGAGATGGATCTCATTTGATAAAAATTTGATAGCTGGACATAGGCACCAGTGTCCCTCGCAACCCAAAAAAGGAAGAAGCAGGTAAAGATAATGGATGGATGGTCTCAACGCTTTGCTTTGTCCGTTTCAAGAGAGCAACTGAGCTGCCATTTCAAAGGGTTTGGCATCACGCAGGAGTGTATGCATAATACTGTATACGAGTAACGACAGTAAATCTAGACTAATGTGGCTGACATATGCTCACTGCATCTTTAATACTTTAAAATAGTTTTTGCCTGCTTATGTCACACAACAGAATATCTTAGCGTTTATTATATTTCTAAACACTTCAAAAACGTTCCAATTTAACCAACTTTTTTTAAATTCTTTAATTCATTGAAACATTGAGCAGCCATTGCCAAAAATAAAATTACTGTATACAATTAAACATGTTAATAAATAGTGGAAATCCCAAACGATCTGAGGAGTGGTGTGTGACTGATTACTGTAAGTAAGGCAAAGAAAAGCATTTAAATAAAACTTGACAAGTTCAAACTATTAGGTATCTCTTGTAAATGAGTCCTCGAGGCTCAATAGGATTAACCTGTCTAAATAAAGGTAGAATGAAAACTAAACCACTAAAAATGGAAGTTTACTGGTAGTGTTTCTGGGTTGTAGTAAGTTTTAAGTTAAATCAAAATACGTTGTGATCGACAAATGAACATCATTGAACATATTGATTTGGTCTACTTTAGCACGTTTAAAATAGTGGCTCAGTTGGTAGAGCTGTTGCCTCTCGGTGAGAAGGTCGCCAGTTCAAATCCCAGCTCGGGACCCTTCTAGGTGTAGTTTGCATGTTCTCTCCATGCGTGGGTACTCTGGTTTCTTCCCACAAACCAAAAACATGCATGTTAGGCTGATTAGTAACTCTAAATTGTCCCTAGGTGAATGTTTGTTTGTCTCGTTTGTCTCTGTGTGTCTCTGTGATGGACTTGAGACCTGTCCAGGGTGTCCTCCGCCTCTCACACAAAGATTACTGTATGGACACCAATGTCCCCCACAACCCGAAAAAGAAGAAGTGGGTAAAAATAATGGATGGATGATGTAATTAGAATAAATAAATACAACCATGGATGAAGGCAACAGTAAAATCAAAGGTGTAATTATTTTAAAATATCACTTACCCTTTTATTATTGTATCAGATGTCTTGTTCGCTGAAAGCAGATTACAGTACCTAGTCTCACCTGGATAAAATAACCACAAAATACCCAAAAATTAAATTAGCACTAAATGTTTCTTTTTTTCCACCTTAAGCTAGATTTAATTATACTGGCTGTATTTATCAGTGTACCAAAATATGTTATAAACTGCTTTAAATCTGAGATTAACGTAATCTTCACTTGATACTTGATTAGCATTTTAGTGGCTAACATGTTGCTAAATTAGCAACAGCTAATAGCTGTTAGCTAACAGCTAGCAGCTGTTAGCAACCAAGTTAGCATTCTTAAGAAGAACAGACCGACAGTGGGGTTAGGGCACAACACCAACTTAATTTATAAGATAAATCAAATTTAAAAAACAAGGAAAGAAATTTCTAGACTTACTTGACAGTGCTTGTCGGAAAACTGAAAGAAACTTGTTTTGAAAGGCGCTTCGTTAGATCACGTAACCGCCATATTACAGAAGCCATCGGAGGAGAGCATATTTCTCATTTATTGGCAGTTTTAATTATTTTTATTTTTTTTAATTTTTTTTTTACACAGTGATAATGAAGAGATAATCACAGGAGCTTTAACAGTACTGTATTGTTATTCGACGTGAACCGGCGTAGAGCACCAATGCAGTGTTGCCAGATAGTCAAGGTTTTCCAGCCCAAAAGTCTGTTAAAAATTTAATATTTACCATTTATATATATATCTTTTCAAGAATTTACTCTTAATCATTTTCTTGAATATAGACATTGACTCAGCTTTTTTAACATTATTTTCCAAACCAATATGTTACAAACTATTCCATAGACCATAAAGTAGACCGACCCTTTAAACTAGTTCTGTACAGTTGTGGTTTAACAAAAATGTCTGTTCCCTTAAGATTATAATAACCTTTCCTTTTTACAAAATGCTTTTGAATATTTGAAGGTAGTGTGTAATTCTGTGCTTTAAACATTAATTTAAAAAAATATTATATTCCACCAGATCATAAAACTTCAGTAGTTTCAATTTACAAAATAAAATACTTGATGGATGACAGTAATGCATTCTTGTTATAATTCTTATAGCTCTTTTTTTGTAAAATAAAAATAGGCTTTGTTACAGTTTTGCACGCTGTTCCCCAGACATCAACACAGTAAATTAAATGTGGTACTATGATTGTATTATACAGCAAATACAAGGCTTTATCATTCAATAAATCCTTATTTTGTATAGTACAGCTGTGGATTTAGATATTTTAGTTTTTACAGAATTTATGTGCTGTTTCCATGACAGTTTGTCATCAATAATTACACCCACAAACTTCATTTCACTTACTCTACATATTTCAACACTATCAATCTTGAAAGGTAGTTATCTTTTTTTTTTAAACTAAAAATCATATGATTTGTTTTATCAATGTTCTTCTTCTTCTTCTTCTTTCAGCTTTTCCCTTTTCAGGGGTCGCCACAGCGAGTCATCCTCCTCCACCTCACTCTGTCCTCTGCATCCTCTGTCCTCACTCCAACTACCTTCATGTCCTCTCTAACTGCATCCATATATCTCCTCTTTGGCCTTCCTCTGTGTCTTTTTCCTGGCAGCTGCATTTCTAACATCCTTCTACCAATATACCCACTGTCCCTCCTCTGGACATGTCCAAACCACTGTCCCTCCTCTGGACATGTCCAAACCATCTCAGTGTGTCCTCCCTAACTTTATCTCCCAGTTGTTCAACATGTGCTGTACCTCTGATGATCTCATTCCTGATCTTATCCATCCTTGTCACTCCTAAGGAGAACCTCAACATCTTCATTTCTGCCACTTCCAGTTCTGTCTCCTGTCTTTTTGTCCATGTCTCTGTCTCCAGACCATACAACATAGCTGGTCTCACCACTGTCTTGTAAACTTTTCCTTTGACCTTTGCTGACACCTTTTTGTCACAAATCACTCCTGAAACTTTTCTCCATCCACTCCATCCTGCCTGGACTCTCTTCTTCACCTCTTTACCACATTCCCCATTTTCCTGGACAGTGGACCCCAAGTACTTGAAGTCCTGCACCTTTGTGACCTCTGATCCTTGTAGCCTCACTGTTCCACTGGCCTCCCTCTCATTCACACACATGTACTCTGTCTTACTACGGCTGACTTTCATTCCTCTTCTTTCAAGAGCATACCTCCACCTCTCCAAGTTCTCTTCCACCTGTTCCCTGTTCTCACCACAGATCACAATGTCATCTGCAAACATCATAGTCCATGGGGATTCCTGCCTGACCTCATCTGTTAGTCGGTCCATCACCAGAGCAAACAAGAAGGGGCTCAGAGCCGATCCTTGATGCACTCCCACCTCCACCTTGAAGCTATCTGTCACACCCACAGCACATCTCACCACTGTCCTGCTGTCTTCATACATGTCCTGTACCAGTCTAACATACTTTTCTGCCACTCCAGATTTCCTCATGCAATACCACACCTCTTCTCTTGGTACCCTGTCATATGCTTTTTCTAAATCCACAAACACACAATGGAGTTCTTTCTGACCCTCTCTGTACTTCTCTATCAACATCCTCAAAGCAAAGATGGCATCTGTGGTGCTCTTTCTTGGCATGAAACCATACTGCTGCTCACAGATAGTTACATCTTGTCTAAGCCTTCCTTCCACAACTCTCTCCCAGATCTTCATTGTGTGGCTCATCAACTTAATTCCCCTGTAGTTGCTACAACTCTGTACATCACCCTTGTTCTTAAAAATGGGCACCAGCACACTTCTTCTCCATTCTTCAGGCATTTTCTCACCCTCAAATATTCCATTAAATATTTGAGTCAAAAACCTCACTGCCATCTCTCCAAGACATTTCCAAACCTCCACTGGTATGTCATCAGGTCCTACTGCCTTCCCCTTCTTCATTCTTTTCAGAGCTTTCCGGACTTCACCCTCACTAATCTTTCCCACTTCCTGGTCCACAGTTTCTATGACCTCCACTCTTCTTTCTCTTTCATTCTCTTCATTCATTAGCTCCTCAAAGTAATCCTTCCATCTTCCCATCACACTCTCCTCACTTGTTAGAACATTCCCATTCCCATCTTTAATAAGCCTAACCTGCTGCACATCCTTTCCAGCCTGATCCCTCTGTCTTGCCAATCGGTACAAGTCCTTCTCGCCCTCTTTAGTGTCCAGTCTCCCATACAACTCATTGTACGCCCTCTGCTTTGCCTTAGCTACTTCCCTCTTTGCTCTATGTCCCATCTCCTTATATTCCTGTCTCCTCTCTTCAGTCCTCTCACTGTCATATTTCTTCTTGGCTAATCTCTTTCTTTGAATGGCATCCTGCACTTCACTATTCCACCACCAGGTTTCCTTATCATCCATTCTCTGTCCAGATGACACACCAAGTACCTTCCTACCTGT
>JBBPBX010102765.1:0-11989 GCA_038048925.1 Garcialebias charrua
AAAGCGGAGGGAGAAGAGGAAGAGGAGGCCCGGAGAGAGGAGTTCGCTAAAATAACTCAGGTGATGGCTGCTCTGCGCAGCTCTGCAGCGAGCATGGCTGCCGAAGCAGGACTGAGTACCGGCGGGGGGGCGGGTCCGTCAACGCCATTTTCTCCAAGCGCGCCAAAAGCCTCACATGGCGGCAGCCATGACAGTTACGTCGTCCAAAACGTCACCGTCCCGTTGAAGACGCCCAAGTACTCCGGTAGGTCCAGCTGGGAGGCCTTCCATGCACAGTTTGAGCTGCTGGCTCATGCAGGGAGGTGGACAGCAGAGCATAAAGCCCTGCAGCTGGCTCTCTGTCTACAAGATGATGCACTGGACTGCTTGTTATTGTTAAGCTCAGAGGACAGAAAAGACTATGATGCACTAGTTGGAGCTTTAAAGAGGCGGTTTGGACAATGTGTGCAACCAGACATTTTTAAAAATAAACTCTGCAACAGGAGCAGGTTGCCGGGTGAACCCCTGCGTGCTTTGGCTAATGACATTGAGAGCCTCACACGCAGAGCCTATTCACACATGCAGTCAGGGGTTCAGAATGAACTAGCAAAAGATCAGTTCATCAGAGCCCTGGCACCACCGGAGCTGCGTGTGCAGGTTCAGCTGATGCACCCCCGATCCCTGCAAGACGCATTGGACTTAGCAGTGGAGAGAGAGTGTTTGCTGGGAGTAGCAGCGGGAAACGACCTGAGAGGACAACCACCGGCATGCAGATCTGCGGAGGGGGCAGAGCTGAACCAGGAGAAACCTGCTTGGGTCTCGGAGCTGACAGAAATGATCCGAGCAGTGGCGCTACAGTTGACGCGGGACTCCTCCGCACCCCCAGCTGTTTGTTGGGGCTGTGGCCAACCGGGACACCTCCTGAGGCGGTGTCCTAAAACAGTCAAGACGCAGGGAAACGACACGGGGTCTGCGGGAGGGAGGAATCGCAGATCCCTACTGTAGCCTCCACACCTCCATCACCAGCGGGCAGGGTCCAAAAGCCCAAACAGGGGGCCCTAGCCCAGAATTCCTTTGAAACTGACTCAGCCCCAGACCAAGCAACCAGGGTTGTGGTGGTTGGACGCACATGTGTTGGGGACTTTTGTTATGTCCCAGTCTCTGTGGAAGGGATCCCATGCACAGCCCTGATTGACACTGGCTCCACGGTAACGCTAGTGAGGCCTGATGTAGTACCAGACTGGACTCGGATCCAACCCACCACAGTGCAGCTGCGCACAGTCACAGGGGACATGGCACCTATGAAGGGGAGGGGGACAATGACTGTTAATGTGGGTGGCCGATCTATCACCCACCCTGTGTGGGTAGCAGATGTGCAGGACATGTGCATATTGGGGCTGGACTTTTTAAGGGCTGCGGGGTGCCAGTTGGATTTAGGTGTGGGGACATGGAGTTTTAAGGAGGGCCCTCTCATTCCACTGTTACCCACAGCTCCTGATCACGCTCTTATGGGTCCTGTGGCCCGCTACACGGAACCTCAGGTCGCAGCTGTCAAGCACACCTCCCCTCAGCCCAGCCAGATTGCTGCCACCATGGCCCCCGCACCTGCGAGTCCTATGCCCCCAGTGTGGGTGCCCCAGAAGAACCGAGACTATGTGTGGACTGAACAGTGCCAGGGAGCGTCTGGCCGTCTGCGGCAAACTCTGACTGAGTCCCCAGTCCTCGCTCCTGCAGACCCCTCCCTCCCTTTCATCCTCGAGATGGATGCTAATGGCGTGGGGGCCCGATCCCAGCAGAGTGACTCGGTAATCTGCAGAGGGTTGCAGGTGGTCGGCACAGACAGTTGGAGGCACCAACAGGAACAGGACCCCGATATCCAGCCTGTGTTGCAGTGGGTGGAGAGACAACGGAAACCACCATGGGAGGAGGTTGCTAGGCTCTCGCGGGCAACTAAAAGGTTGTGGTCCAAGTTTGAGGCTCTGCGTCTGGAAGACGGGGTGCTACAGAGGTCATGGAAGGACCCCTCCACGGGTGAGGAGCGGTGGCAGACTGTAGTCCCAAAAGGCCTGAAAGACGTAGTCCTGCAGGGCGTGCATGGAGCGTCTGGGTCTGGACATTTTGGCGTTACAAAGACTCTACGCCGCCTCCGACAGGGGTTTTACTGGGGCCAGTGCAGGAGGGATGTGGAGGACTTCTGCCGCCGTTGTGACTTCTGTACAGCACGGAAGGGGCCGACAAGTCAGTCTCACGCCCGCCTACAACAGTTTGTTTTAGGAGCCCCGATGGAGCGAGTGGCCGTGGACATCATGGGCCCCCTACCATGCTCAGACAGCTTAGAGACAGCCCATATTGCCCTGAGGCAACAGGAGCAAGCGGGCATGCGCCAGAAACTGAACTATGATGTAAGAGCGATGGGCCGACACTTTACTCCAGGAGAGCTGGTCTGGGTGCACAACCCTCGTAGGAAGAAGGGACGGTGCCCGAGACTGGTCAGTCAGTGGGTGGGTCCCTGCAGAGTGTTGGAGCGCCTGGGGGAGGTGGTCTACAGAGTGCAGATGCCCCAAAACAGGAGAAGAGTAGCTCTGCACAGGGACAGGTTGGCCCCCTATGCACCGCAGCCCCCAGAAGGCCAATGGTCGGGGTCTCGGGTGTGTCCGCCAACGTCCCCAGAAGTTTTATCACTGCCGTCGAATGAGGTCCCAGCCGCAGAGTCGGGAGCGCTCTGCTGGGAGCTCGCCCACGACAGACGAGGAGGGCTCCAAGACGGTTCGATGACTTTGTTTGTCCCCTCGTGGGCGAGGGACTCAGTAGTGGGGGGGTAGTGTAACGACCCTGTGTTTGGTTCTGCTTTGGGTCCAAGTATTTCTGTGTATTTGTTCAGTTATACTGTACTGTGTTCTGTTGAGCTGTTGTGATTCTGTTGTCCCCCGCCCTCATGTGTTGGACTGGTCGGGGGGGCAGGAGAGGGGTAGGAGCAGGGAGGAGGGACCGGAAAAAGGGAGACGAAGAAGAAGAGCCCGGGAGCGTGTTGTTGTTAGCAGGCAGCTAGCAGTGTGTTCGCTAGCATGTGTATCGCGTTTCTGTTGAGGCGTGAGCTGCAGCCTCGGTAATAGCAGCTCGTCCCTGTTTCTGAATAAACCCCGTTTGGCTGGACTCCGTCTGCAGTCTTGGCATCATTACAATATGCTCCCATCTAGACATCATCTCTTTCAGGAAAGACCCTGCATTTTTCAACAAGGTAATGCCAGACCACATTCTGTAGCAATCACAACATCATGGCTACGTAGGAGAAGGATCCGGTACTGAAATGTCCAGCCTGCAGTCCAGATCTTTCACCTATAGAGAACATTTGGCTCATCATAAAGAGGAAGGTGCAACAAAGAAGGTCCAAGACGATTGAACAGTTAGAGGCCTGTATCCACAGTATTCTTGGGGGTGACACTGTAGAAGCGAATGTGCATTGAACTTCCTGTCCGACACCGGAAGTGCCTTATTCCATAGGCGGAGTATGGATCGCGGGTGTTTTTGAAAGTTATTTTCATTCATTTTATCGGAGCAAACACAGCTTTTGTTTAAACGGAACGTTTACTGAAATGTCCTACCGGGGTTCAGGTACCTGCTGTGCTGTTCGCGGCTGCACCAACAACCGGACCAAGCTAAATCTTTGGCTAAAACAACAGTGTTTTCAACACGGACCCAAAACAAAGAAAGAGTGTTCCTGCATCCTTCTCTATGGCTGTGTCTGCGCGATCAGGTAACATCTGTAATTTCTTTTTATTCAGGGAGGGTTTATTAATGAGAGTTTTGGATGATTTACTGTCTTAAAATGATATATGTCAGGCGCGACCGGTACTTTTAGCCGAGATAGCTGCTAATAAACCTTAGCCGAGAGGCCGGAGCAAACGCGTTCGCCATTTATGTATTTTTAAATTATGTCAGCGCGATCAGGTCACATCTTTTTATTCGGGGAGGGTTTATTAATGAGAGTTTTGGAAGATTTACTGTCTTAAAACGATAGATCTCAGACGCGACAGGTATTTTTAGCCGGGATAGCAGCTAACAAACCTTAGCCGAGAGGCCGGAGCAAACGCGTTCGCTATTTATGTATTTTTAAATTATGTCAGCGCGATCAGGTCACATCTGTTATTTCTTTTTATTCGGGGAGGGATATTAATGAGAGTTTTGGAAGATTTACTGTCTTAAAACGATAGATCTCAGATGCGACCGGTATTTTTAGCCGGGATAGCAGCTAACAAACCTTAGCCGAGAGGCCGGAGCAAACGCGTTCGCTATTTATGTATTTTTAAATTATGTCTGCGCGATCAGGTAACATCTGTAATTTCTTTTTATTTGTCCCTCCTCTTTTAACAAAACGAGTGGTGTTCCCACATTTTTAATGAACTAAAACAACAAAGTTTGGACTGTCTTCAACTGTATTACTCGCATGTAAACAAACTGTGTTTCCGGTCAACCGGAAGTCGTGTGCACATTTCGCGCAAAGCGTCATGGGGCGTAGGAATACTGTGGATTAGACATGAATGGGCGAGCATTCCTATTTCTAAACTTGAGAAACTGGTCTCCTCTGTCCCCAGATGTCTGTTGAGTGTTGTAAGAAGAAGAGGGGATGCCACACAGTGGTAAAAACGGACTTGTCCTAACTTTTTTGGGATTTATTGAGGCCATGACAATTTGAAACAACATATTTTTCGCTTAAAATGATACATTCTCTCAGTTTAAACTTTTGATCTGTGATTCGTGTTCTATTCTGAATAAAATATTAGATGTTGGCACCTCCACATCATTGCATTCAGTTTTTATTCACAATTTGTTAGGGCTGGTGTCCCTTGGTTGTCTGTTATGTTTCTGTGTTCTGTCTGTTTGTGTTTAGTCAGCTCTTTGTTCCTACTGTGAGGTTGGCGCCCTCTCCTGGACTTTCCTTGTGTTGATTTCCTCTCAACCAGCCCTGCTCCATTTTAGTTAATTCAGGTTTAGTTTATTTCCCTGTCCTGCTCCATATTAGTTAATTCCTGTTTAGTTTAATTCCCTGTTTAGCTCCAGTTTAATTATTATTCATGTTACATGTTTTAGTTAGTTCCTATGCCCTGGTCTGTGTTATTTATTACTTCCCCAAGTGTTCACGCTAGTCTTTCCTGGTGTTGTGCTCCAATTAGTCTGATTATTTTCACCTGTGTCTCAAGCCCTGCCTGTGTGTATTTAAGCTCCTCTGTCAGTCCTGTCTTTATCGGTTCGTCATCATCGTTTGGGTCCCCTCCTAGTCCTGTTTCATCGAGTTGTTCCTTGAGTTATGTAAGTTTATGCTGCCACTAACAGCCTCTTACTTTTTCTGTCATTAAAGTATTTATTTTTTGTACTTTACCTCCCGAGTCCTGTCTGCAAATGTGTTCTTTCCACGGTCCCTGAGCAGGGACCTTAACAGTATGATATGGCCAAATTTTTTATCACGATATAGTTTTTAATTTTGGTCGATAACTATATAATTCGATATCGATATAAACAATATAAAAGACTAAAAAATCTATAAACTATACAAATAAATTAATGTTCACTTTGTATTTGTATTTAGCTTCCAAAAAGATGGAAATCACCATCAAATAAACATAAAATTCTCAACCCAATAATTCTCAGTCGGGTCATCTGGACACTTTCTTTTTTATAGACACGTTTCATCCTCCATCTAGTTTCTATAAAAAGGAAGCTGTCCAGATGACCCGACTGAGAATTATTGGATTTGGTACCTGGATTATTGAGCATGAACTTTCTTACCATAAAATTCTCAACTATGCCAATATTAATAGTTTTAACTTTAAACAACAACTTTAAAATTTACAGCATTGACATTCATAGTTAATTAAATAAAACTTTAGGGTGTCGTTATGGATAAGGAGCTTACTCGGAAATCTCATGGAAATTACTTAAGAATAAAAATAACAAAATCAATTGCATTACTGTATAAAGTAAAATAGTTTTTGAATGACAAAGTTTTGAATATATTGTATAATGTAATGATTGTTCCATATTTAATCTATTGTATTGAAGTTTGGGGAAAAGCGTGCAAAACTATTACAAACCCTGTTTTTAATTTTACAAAAAAGGGCTATAATAATTATTAGTAGGAAGTGCTATGGTCACCCAACAAATATATTATTTCATCAATTGAAATGTTGGATGTTGTCTATCATGGTGCACTAAGATTCATAACTGGCTGTGATTATCGTACCCACCAATGCACCCTGTATTCACTGGTTAACTGGACATCATTAACCTCACGCAGACTCTTCCACTGGTACATTTTCATCTTTAAATCACTTCTTGGTCTGCTGCCCTCATACATCTCCTCCTACATGTCTTTGCGTGAGTGCAGCTACAGTGTGCGCTCTCAGGACATGATTACCTGCAGTGTTCCGTCAGTGAGGACTGAACTTGGAAAAAGGGCCTTCTCCTACTCTGCTCCTGCTTCATGGAATATCTTACAAAAAGATCTGAAGCTCTCGGCCCTGACCTCCATAAATGGTTTTCAGAATCTGTTGGAATCCTGGCAAAAACCAATGCAGATTTGTTCCTGTCTTTGATTTTATACGTCTACCTTATGTTTTGCTCGTTTTTTGATACTTTGTTTATCCATCCATCCATCTTCTTCCGCTTATCCGGGGTCGGGTCGCGGGGGTAGCAGCCTAAGTAGGGAGGCCCAGACTTCCCTCTCCCCAGCCACTTGGAGCAGCTCCTCCGGGGGAATCCCAAGGCGTTCCCAGGCCAGCCGAGAAACATAGTCCCTCCAGCGCGTCCTGGGTCTTCCTCTGGGTCTCCTCCCGGTGGGACATGCCCGGAACACCTCACCAGGGAGGCGTCCAGGAGGCATCCTAACCAGATGCCCGAGCCACCTCAACTGGCTCCTCTCGATGTGGAGAAGCAGCGGCTCTACTCCGAGTCCCTCCCGGATGACTGAGCTTCTCACCCTATCTCTAAGGGAGAGTCCAGCCACCCTGCGGAGAAAACTCATTTCAGCCGCTTGTATCCGAGATCTTGTTCTTTCGGTCATAACCCAAAGCTCATGACCATAGATGAGGGTGGGAACGTAGATCGATCGGTAAATTGAGAGCTTTGCCTTTTGACTCAGCTCTCTCTTCACCACGACAGACCGGTACAGCGCCCGCTTCACTGCGGACGCTGCACCTATCCGCCTATCGATCTCACGCTCCAGTTTTCCCTCATTCGTGAACAAGATCCCGAGATACTTAAACTCCTCCACTTGGGGCAGGACCTCCTCCCCGACCCGGAGAGGGCATGCTACCCTTTTCCGGCTCAAGACCATGGCCTCGGATTTGGAGGAACTGATCCTCATCCCGGCCGCATCACACTCGGCTGCAAACCGCTCCAGTGAAAGTTGTAAATCACGAACTGATGAAGCCAGTAGGACCACATCATCTGCAAAAAACAGAGAAGCGATTCTAAGGCCACCAAAACGGATCCTCTCAACACCTTGGCTGCGCCTAGAAATTCTGTCCATAAAAGTTATGAACAGAATCGGTGACAAAGGGCAACCTTGGCGGAGTCCAACTCTCACCGGAAACGAGCCTGACTTACTGCCGGCAATGCGGACCAAGCTCTGACACCGGTCGTACAGGGACCTAACAGCCCTTATCAAAGGGCCTGGTACCCCATACTCCCGGAGTACCCCCCACAGAACCCCCCGAGGGACGCGGTCGAATGCCTTCTCCAAGTCCACAAAGCACATGTAAACTGGTTGGGCAAACTCCCACGCACCCTCCAGGACCCTGTTGAGGGTGTAGAGCTGGTCCAGTGTTCCACGACCAGGACGAAAACCACACTGCTCCTCCTGAATCCGAGGTTCGACTATCCGACGGACCCTCCTCTCCAGAACCCCTGAATAGACCTTACCAGGGAGGCTTAAGAGTGTGATCCCCCTATAGTTGGAACACACCCTACGGTCCCCCTTTTTGAATAGGGGAACCACCACCCCAGTCTGCCAATCCAAGGGAACTGCCCCCGATGTCCACGCGATATTGCAGAGTCGCGTAAGCCAACACAACCCTACAACATCCAGAGCCCTAAGGAACTCCGGGCGAATCTCATCCACCCCCGGAGCCTTGCCACCGCGGAGCTTTTTAACCACCTCGGCGACCTCAGCACCAGAGATCGGAGAACCCGACCCAAAGTCCCCAGGCTCCGCTTCCTCAGTGGAAGACGTGCCAGTAGGATTGAGGAGGTCTTCGAAGTATTCCGCCCACCGACTCACAACATCCCGAGTTGAGGTCAGTAGCACGCCACCCCCACCATAAATGGTGTTGGTCGCGTACCTCTTTCCCCCCCTGAGACGCCGGATGGTGGACCAGAATCGCCTCGAAGCCGTACGGAAGTCATTCTCCATGGCCTCTCCGAACTCCTCCCACGCCCGAGTTTTTGCCTCAGCAACCACCCGAGCCGCATGCCGCTTGGACTGCCGGTACCTATCAGCTGCTTCCGGGGTCCCACAAGCCAAAAAGGCCCAATAGGACTCCTTCTTCAGCCTGACAGCATCCCTCACTGCCGGTGTCCACCACCTTAGTGGGCATACAACAACAGATGCATGGGATGGTACATTTAGGGACATTTACGTGGTAGGTTGGTATGCACTCACTGTGAGGTAATGTCATGTTGTATTTATTTTCTGGTTCAGAAAATAAATGCAACAGTTTTGATGGCCCATTAAACTATTTAACGTTTAGACATAGAAGTAGTCTTATCTGATGGTAAAGGAAATCTGTGTGTCTGTTCCAACACAGCAAGCAACTTTAACCTTTTTGTCATCCATCTTTACCACAATGGGCTTCACTTAAGGTGCAATTTCACAAAATTGTAACTTAATCCCAATATACCTAATTTAAATGACCCATTACATGTACTCACAGGTGTAAATGGGTTCAGAAATAATGATTCTGTTCTAGATGAATAGGACTTCTAAGCTCACAAACTGCACTGACTGGCACAAACTTAAAAGGACCTCGTGACTCTCTATGCACTGAATCGGGAGAAGATAGAAATCTCATCAGTTGCCAAACATTTATTTTTAACTTTGAGTCTGAGTTAAGTCTTAAGGCTGAAACTCTGCTGATGTTTACATCAAACTCTGTTTGCAGATCTTTACAAAACTGCATTGAATAGGAGGCTTCTGGAAAAACAACATAAAATCACATAAAAATGTCTCAAGCAATGTTTTCATGGTAAATACCCTTTTTTTACTGGTAGTGTAGGCCAGTTTTTTTTTTTTTGTGTGTGTGTGCAAAAAAACAAAACTGTATTTGCACTTTTTTAATGTTGTGCATCACATTAAAGCTGCTATATGTAACTTTTTTAACAATATATTTTTAACATATTTCTTCACTCTGTCACTAGATTGATGTTAGAGAGGTAATCTCTGAAAAAAACTAAAAAAAAATATTGTCCCCTTGCTTCTCCAGGTGGTAAATAAGCATTTCTAAAAAGAAAAAGTGACCCACCATTTTCCAGCCAATAAAAACAAAGTTTGTAACCAGCCAATAAAAACCGAGCTTGAATTTGAATCAGCCAATAAAAACAGAGCTTGAATTCAAATTTCAACAGACCACAAGGGGGCAGAGCCATATATGGCTCTGAGGGGGAGGGATCAGAATGCTTTGCTTGTTGAATTTTTTCCTAAGTGCTGATGTTCTACAGAAACTGCAGACTGAACCTTTAAAGAATATACTCACTATATTTTGTGTTTTGACTTTAATGTTTTGTCATCATAATGACAGGAGCATTTCAGTGAATTACTTCTAATCATGTCTAATGTTCCATGTAAGAGTCTACCCTGTCTCTTGTCTTTTCTCATCAGATAGATCACAGAATGCTGTTACCGGTAAGTGTGTGGATATTTGCACGTTTGTGAGCTAGGGGCTTGACAGCAGTACATTTGGCTTCCCAGTGATCCATGGAAATGCAGCTCAGAGTTAGAAGTGCTCAGATGTCTCTTCATAGCCAGGTCCCTTGGTGCATGACCTTGTTCCCTGTGACATTTTCAGCCATTAATCTGTGAACGTATGGTGATGGAGTACCTCTCTTGGGTTACATTGTATTCGTGTCACACCATTTACTGCATGGCACACATGTCATGCAATTGTGTGATTGGGATGTCATGGTTGGACTGAGCGTTCATTCAATTTGTGGAATTTAATTGTTAAAGTTGTACTGTTCATTTTCGTTCTTATTTCTCCGAATCTCGATTCTCCTCTCCCACAGTTACTGAAATATACTTTCTTGACAATATCTTTGCATCAGCTTTACTACCAGCAATGGTTGAGATCTGAAGGGATTTCAGTTATCATAAGCAATGATTCATTCTCTGTATGAGTATTGCCTAAAGCTTATTGTACACTCAAAGCAACAAGACGAAATAGAAAATTAACTCTTACAGAAAAGGCTACATCTAAAAATCACTACTTCTTTTATGTTACCAGACTGGCAATGCTTCTTTAACATCAGACAATGTATTATAAAAAAAATAAAAATAAAGTTGAATTTTTAATGGACTTGGACTGTGAGGTCTCAGTTTCTGATAAAGGACATTTACAAACTGAGGTGCACCGCAAACCCACCCACACAGACCAGTATTTGCAGTTTGATTCCCATCACCCTTTGGAGCACAAGTTAGGAGTCATCAGGACTCTGTACCACAGAGCAGACAGCGTCCCCACTAACTCAGCAGCCAGACAGAAGGAGAAATCACACACAAAACAGGCTCTAGAGAAATGTGGATATCCTAACTGGGCCTTCCTGAAAGCAGAGAAGAAACCCAAACAGGACTCCAGCCAGCCATCAGGTGAAAAGAAGGAACCCAGACCCAGACCAGTGGTCATTCCGTATGTTGCGGGAGTTTCAGAGACATTGAGACGTTTATTT
The DNA here is from genome assembly GCA_038048925.1 of Garcialebias charrua. Lineage (NCBI taxonomy): Eukaryota > Metazoa > Chordata > Actinopteri > Cyprinodontiformes > Rivulidae > Garcialebias > Garcialebias charrua. The sequence continues at coordinate 10,915 of JBBPBX010102765.1, forward strand.
TCTAAACACAACGTCCCAGTGGCTTTTAAACCCCAAAATACATTACGACAAAGACTGGTTCATCCCAAAGATCCAGTCCCCCGGCACAAACAGAGTAATATTGTGTATGCTGTTCAGTGTCAGGAGGGCTGTGATCAGTCATTATCGGGGAAACTAAACAGCCACTTTGTTTTGTTTTGTTTTTTTGAATGTCCAGAGAACCAGACTTAGCTTTTTTAGATTTTTCTACCTGCATTATTGAGCATGCATCAGGGTGATAACATCCATCCATTATCTTTGCCCGCTTCTTCCTTTTTGGGTCGCGGGGGTCACTGGTGCCCATGTCCAACTATCAGTGTGTCAAAGGCAGATAACACACTGGACAGGTCTCCAGGCCATCACAGGGCCACAGAGAGACAAACGAGACAAACAACCATTCACTCTCTCACTCAGGGAAACTTTAAAGTTACCAGTCAGCCTAACATGCATGTTTTTGGTCTAACCCACACAAGCAGAAAGAGAACATGCAAACTCCACTTAGAAAGGCCCCAGACCAGGATTTGAACCAGCAACCTTCTCGCTGAGGGGGGCATCTCTACCAACTACGCCACCAAATAACAAAAATCAAATACAAAGTTACCGTAACCCAATGTTGAGGCTTAGACACATAATTGAAATTCACTTTGTTTGATAGTGTCACACTTCTGTAATATTCCTGCCAAACTAGACGTTTTCCCAGCAGACCCTCACAATACGTTTGGGTCTGCCAGGTCTGACCGGCATCCTCCCCCACCATCGGAGCCAACTCACCACCAGGTAGTGGTCAGTTGACAGCTCCGCCCCTCTCTTCACCCGAGTGTCCAAGACATGCGGCCGCAGATCAGATGAGACGACAACAAAGTCGATCATCGAACTGCGACCTAGGGTGTCCTGGTGCCAAGAGCACATATGGACACCCTTATGCTTAAACATGGTGTTCGTTATGGACAATCCATGACGAGCACAGAAGTCCAATAACAGAACACCACTCTGGTTCAGATCAGGGGGGCCGTTCCTCCCAACCACACCCCTCCAGGTCTCACTTACATTGCCCACG
>JBBPBX010102766.1:0-11989 GCA_038048925.1 Garcialebias charrua
GGCTCAGTGTGCATGGATGTTGCTGGACCCATGGGAGTCACTAGCAAGAAGGGAGAGAAATATCTTCTAGTGCTAGTGGACTCCAGGTCAGGGTATGTGGTAGTTAAACCGGCAAGAAAAGCTAATGACAACAGTGTCGTCAGCATGCTGGAACAAGTCTGTGGGTCCAAAATACAACGCCACAGACAAAGTGAAGAGAATATTAGACAATAACACGGTTGTGTTAACAAAAACAGGGAATCCGAGAAATAGAGCAACTGAAGCCAATTCCTAGCTAATTCAAAACCAGAAACCGGATTATGGCCAATGAACCAAGTACCATGCTCCCCTATCGTAGAATGGCCACTATATGCGGGGGAGTTATCTTAAGACAACAACCTCAGAGCTTTGGGCAGGTAGGGCTCTGAAGATCTTGGAGTACGCCAAGAGAAGATGCCTGTCAGCAGAATGCGAAATGATCAAGTTGATTAAAGCTGCAAAACAGCTGTGAAGTCAACATGGAACCTACTGGCCTTCCCATTTGGTGGGAGGGACCAGGAAAAGTTAAGCCCCTCAAAAATTGAGGTGAACAAAAAGAGATGAAAAAATAAACACCTCAGAGCTGAGGCGAAGTGAAAAGTTGTACGGGAGTACAACTGAAGTGTAACTGAAATGAAGTGTAACTGAAGCTGAAAAAAGATGTACGGGAGTACAACTGAAGCCAGTGAAGGTGGATACCTTTATTTGTGGGAAATCTAGGACCACAGTTTTGCCAAGAGTAATGATCCTCACACTATGGAAATTGAGTGAGTGAGGCCCAGAAGATTGTACCTGTGAATGGGAGGGGACTATGGTAAAGTATTGTGTAAATTGTCAAACGAGGCACAAAGGGTAGACACGCCCATAAGACCTGACTCCACCCAGTGGATTAAAGTCTCAGTACAGATGATCGTGGCTCCACACAAGGGAGTGTATTCGGTGGGAGCTACGATACAGCTGATCAAAGACAATAAAGAAGACACAGAAAAGTCCCATCCCAGTTAAACAGAGAAAAAGCTAAGTGTATTGAACGCTTGGGCCAGCAAGACATTTCTGAGGGAATGGAAGCACATGAACAAGGAAATGGACAACTAAAAACTGAACGACGGGGCGCTAGAATCATCAAAGGATCTCATCATCGCAGAAAGAAAGGTAGAGAATTATTAAATCAAATCGTGAGGTGTCCAAATTATATCTGGAAAGGGAGAGATAATATAAAATCTGCAAAAATCATTGAAACATGCTGGTCCTGGGACAGAGACCCGCTTTACAATGACTCAGACTCAGAGGACGAGGCACCCACTTATGTGTGGAATTTGCTGATTCAACGATCCAGGACAGGACCGTATCAACCAGCTCTAATTGTACGGAAAGAACTGGTAAAGTTAGACCGTCCCAAAAAGGACTACACCTTGAACTTTAACAGAACTAAAAACTACTACTGCTCATGTATAATGTTCTACAGGAACAAAGACCTAACTAAAGGGTCTCTTAGAGGTATCACTGACTATGCAGTAACAAAAGACTCATGGAGAATGCCATACATCCCCAGCCCAATGGGGACACCATGGATCTTCAATGTTGTCTATTTAAAAGTACTCGGAATGCAATTCAAAATCAGATGGGGCCATAATTACAGAGAGCCACATCAAACACATTTCTGCGAGATCTCCATAGGGGAGTTGGAGGTTTGGACAACAAGCCGAGCTATGAAAATAAGCATCTACAACCGGGAAACTAACCCAAACAAAATAGTGGTTGAAAACACTGAACTGCCCCTACGAATGCTGTGTGATCGAGTCTGCACAACCATCAACGATTGGGAAGAATACCCAGTACGAATGGCTTACAGGACGACTGTATCGTACAGAGGACACCCACTTGTCAGTACGGTAACAGCGTTGGAAGAATGGGGTGAACACTATGTGCAATATGGAAGAAAATCCAGGGAAATGTTCAGACAGAGACTGTGGGAGGCGGAGGAACAGCACCGAAGAGGTGAGGACCCATCTGACGAACCTTTTTGTGGGCTGCAAGGCCCCCAGCTTGAACCTGCATGTTGGGGGGTCTACCAATGGAAGTGGGTGTGGAGAGGGTTGAGACCAGAATTGCCACACCCATCTCCTCTCTGCGTGGAACTGTACAAAGGACGTGTGAAAGGAAAAGAGGACCAAGTCCCAGTGAGAGTCAAAAGCGACCACATTGGTAATCTGGAACGCCCACAGATGGTTGACCACCTCACACCATGTAGCATGCAGAACCCCATAGAAGAGCAGTGACAGAGAAAGACATAATAGACTCAAGACCGATCGCCAAAAATACCAGAAAGTCTCATTTGGATGAACCTCAAGAAGAATATCACCCTAAGCTTTGTCCTCCAACCTCACCATGGATATTTAATGTGGTCTACCTGACGATAAAAGGAATAAGTATCAAATTGAGATGGGGACCCAAACCCCAACAGAAATGGCACCTGGAAGGACCCCAGCCTGAACCTACCGAATGGCTGGTGATTCGGTGGAAGTGGGTGTGGTAAAGATTGCAACCTGGATGGCCACACCCCTCTCCACTATATCTGGAGCTCCTCAAAGATCGAGTGACCACAACTCACAGGCGCTCGAGGAGGAAGCCCAGAGCTAAAAGAAGCAAAGTCTTTGAAAAGAAACTCTCTCAACATGACAAGTCTGGAAAGTAGACTAAGTCGAGATGATTCAAACAGCGATGCAGATCCACACATCAATGAAGAAGATCCACACATCTATGAAGATGTACCACAAATCTATGAAGATATGGCGACCCCTGACCGACCTAAGGACTGTTTAAGGATTATGAGAATGGATAAAGCAACTTGTCTACGAACCCTGCTGCGGGGATTCGTAGTGTTAATAGGCTTAGTTATGTTGTTGGTTATTTTGTATCAAGCCGGAATCAGACCATGGAGCCTAACGCATGTAAAAGTCTCCCATGGGAGATCCAAATATGCAAACATGACCTGCTGGGAAACCACGCAAAGAGACATCTTCGTACCATGGGACAGAAATGAAACTGTTGAAAATCTTACCAAAACCTGGGAAAGAGTAAGACTAGCAGGCTATCCAGCCTGGATGTACCGGTTGGGAAACACCCCTGAATGGGTGTCAGCAGTAGAGGCTGAGAACCTAACGGGGCCAGACAAACCCCACTTCAAGGTAATCAATCTACTGATTTTGCCTGAAGGAATTGTGACCTGGATAATGCTCCTGCATCACAACATAAAAAGGACAACGAGATGTAACTGGATTCATCTGGACGATGAAACCCCTGAATGGCACTGTGATTGGGGCTGTAGACCACTAATGGGATTATGCCACCAAGGATATTGGGAGGCTGAAGTGATTTATCCTGCCCCACCGAAGGATGACAGCTGCCAAGCCATACTCCCTCGTTGGGAATTTTGGGGCAATATTCATCTGGACTGTGACAAAGTCCCTCCTTTCATCAGAAGAAACCGGACTGGAGAACATCAAAACCTAACCAAAAGTCAAGACTGTCCACACCGTAAAACACAAGACGGTGTCAGAATCAACGCTACTGAGCAAAGTCCCAAAGTACGACCCAGGAGGTTTGATTCCGAAAGCAGAAAGAAATTGATAATTTTAGCCAACACCGCTTAAAACCCCCCCGGCTCTTGCTAGTATATAGAAATTAGTTTACTTCTTTACTTATTTTCTTTACTTATTTCACTTATTTACTTATTTACAATGTCCTGATACAACCGGCCCAGCTAAGCCGGAAGAACCTGACAACGCTATCCCAGTCAGTTCAGCAGTAGCTGATCCCATTGACTCAGAGTCTGACTTGATTCTTGAAGACCCAAGGCCAACACCACCGCATCAGCAGGTGATGGATGAAAATACTGCCTACTCGCCTGAAGGATATCTGAAGCCAGGGAGAATGCTGAAACAACTGATGCCTCATGCCAGTGAGAATGCTGATCCTGATGCTCGATCAACAAGGGAGAAAGAAGAATCATTGACCACTACAGGATCTCCGGAGATGACCTGAGGAGACGACCTGAGGAGATAACCTCACCTCAGTCGGGCGGAACACGTGGAACTGACCAGGATGACTACACCATGATGGAGGTTGAGAAGAAGCGAACAGCAATCCAGGGTCCAGAGGCACCAAGGATCCTGCGTGACCTAACGACGACATCTCGGGGTCCCAGATGGCATGGACACAGATGACGAGAAGATCACGATGAGTGTTAAAGGACTTGTTTGAGCAGTACCGCCTGTTTTCAAGCAGGGGATGTCAAAGTATGCAGGACTTTTATATTGAAAACAGACTTATACTGCTACAAAAATCTTTACAACACATATACACACACATGGTAAGTTGCCTTTGGCACAGGGCTCAGAGCTGGGTGTAATAACACACCGTCAGTAACCCTAGATTAGTTTAATTTATATGGCATTTTAAACTCATAAGCAGAAAAACATGATGTATGTTTTTTACTTTTTATATGCTTTGTCTGTATTTTGGTAAACCATTTTTGTGTTATTGCATGGCATTTTTTGGTTAACCCTGTGCGATAAGAAATAAGTTTGAGTCAGGCCTTACATGCACACACTAGGCAGAAAAACCAAGGCCTCTGAAAAGCAGCAGGTCTCTCTCTGAGAAAATATGGATCAAAACTAGATAAGAAGCTGCAAGTTGTTGCAAAGAGCTTGGGCTTCTTATCAAGAAGAAAGAAAATAGTTTTTAGGGTATTTAAATCTCATACAGAACTGATCAAACATATAAATATAATCTTTTATTGGATAGCAATAAAATCATAGCATTTTGAATCATGATGCAGACACACGAAGCCATACGAACAGCAGGCCTCATATTTATCCAAACACACGCTCAAGGCAGGAGCAAGACAGCCGGGCCTCTTCGTGTTTCACAGCTGCAGAAAAGAGTCAAGTCTGCTCGGAGCAGAAATATAGGTCAAATAGAAAGAACACTTTGTTAGATGAGCTGAAGGCCTCTTAAAACAGAGCTCTGTGATTTAGGGCCTGTTAAAAATGAAAAGAGTTTTTAAAGCATTTAAAACAAAGATAATTAAAATAAAATGTAATCTTTGAATGAGCACTTTTTGAACCATGCTACAGCAGCCAGACACAGAAGCTCTAACGCACACACACACACCCACACACACGCACACACACACACACACACAAATATAAAATACTAATTACACACACTTGAGTAGATGAATAAATTACTGTAATTCCTGTTTAAATGCAATTCATCCTTCCATACAATGCAGTGACTTCAGACTTTGCCAGCAAATTAAAAGTTGAAGCTAAATCATTAAATTATCACCATCTTTGTGTTAGATTTATTTATAAAACACATTTAAACACTGCTTGTATCGTTACATTAAAAATAAAAACACACACATTCTCTGTCACAGCTAAGAAACAAGCAGCTTCAGCTGCCAGAGACACTGGCATCACGTTTTCTCTCTTACCTGCTGCTCTTCCTTCATTCACACGGTGGTGAAGCCCGTCATGTTTACATTTCATCTGCGTGGTTATCTCGTGTCGCGTCGTCACTTTTCAAAAGCTTTTTTATCTTTATGAAGCGTCGAACTCCCACACGTTGTAGGACTTATTTACAGTTTTCTCTGCGTCGCGTCGGTCATTGTAAAATAGACTTTGAAAACAGTCTCTGCTGTTTCCTCCTCCCTCCTCGCTCTGTTCAGAAGCGCCACACACGCGCAGGCGCAGCACGCTGACGCTGCAGTTTTTTTTTTTTTTTCAAACTTTATTCAGCCAGGCTCAGCCAGCTTTGACAAAAGCTTTACCGGTGAACAAAACAGCTCCGCGGCGCCGTGAAAGATGCATAATCGCGCGACACAACGAATCGATGATGAAATTCGTTGCCAACACTTTTAAAAATCGATTTTTATCGATTTTATCGATTCGTTGTTTCAGCCCTAGTAATGGCACAACAAGACCTGCCTGACAAACAGCCCTCCTTGTGTGAACAGACCACGCTCCACTTCTCTTACACATCCTAGTCACAGTCTAAGAAGAAACACAGTGAAACCCAAGTTAAGTTTTAGAGAAAAAAAATCACTGACCAATGTGAAACAATAATAATAATCACTCCTTCTTACAAATGGCCTAGCATAAAGCAACGTGATCATCATCCATCGTGTTTATTAGTAGCTTAAAATACTTAATTTAAACTCCAGTAGTGGTCTAGGTCTACTGTAACCTTACCCAGTTGTAGGGTCAAGAGACAAACATGTAGCATCAACACAGTAAGGGTGGGCGATATGGCTCAAAAATTATATTGTGATATTTCAGAGCATTACTGTATCACGATAACGATAAATTTCGTGATAGAACCACAAAAAAAAAAAGTATTTATTTGACAAATTTAACTTTACGTGTTGTTTTGCAGTATTATATAAAATTTTAAAAAACAACAAGGGGTAATTTTACTGAAATTACTTTTTTTAGTTAAGTATTCAGTCTCCCAAGTATATATAAAAAAAAAAGATCTGTTATTTAGATTGTGTTATGACCCGGCTCAGCCAGGAGAAGGGGAAGTAACATTAAAAACCCAGATGGAACAAGGTTGAATAAAAGTAACAATTTAATTGGTCAGTTTAAAATAAAATTTAACATTAGCAAAAGGAGGGGTACTTTCACACAAGTTTCATTCAAAAACAAAATTTGGTCCTAACTTAAAGAGTAACTAAATGCAAATTTAACTTTTTTTATCTGATAAACTCCCTAGAATATGTTCAAAAGGTTTCATAGCACTATGTCTGTGTTAATTTTCATGTAATTGTTCGTATTTGTTTAAATCGGCAATATTTGGTCTAAAAACGTGTTTACGGTAGTCCTATAGGTTGAACTGGTGAATTACACGTTAATTTTACTATTAGTTCAAATGCTCAGTTGTGACGTGTCTGCTCAGTTGTGACGTCACATCGTCTTGCTCGAGTATAAAAGAGGTTCAACCATAGCCACTCCCCTTGCAGAGATCGTCTCTGTCTTCCTCCTTTCTGTCCGCGCGCACACACACACTCTCGCGGTGCGACAGTCTGTAACATACAAGCACCACTGATCGATATACTTTTCAGATTAGCAACTTATTTATTTTAAGAATACTTTTCACTTCATCAAAATCTAATCAAAACTCCAGCGTTCTAAAAGTAGGGGTTGTATTTGTTTCTTATACTATGAAGGACTATTCTTGCATAATTGCCAGGTTGGTCGAGAGGTAACGAACTGGTCTGGCACCCAATGGACTGGGATTCGATTCCCAGTCACGGCATTTAAAAAAAAAAATTTAAGCCTTTTGTTTCGGACAGATTGGGGTGAGAATAGATATATATACTGTATATCTACATAATAATACTTTGTGTTGCTTGTTTTAAATGGTGTATTACTAATGTAATTTTAACATTCAGAAACAATGACAATCTCTCGTCCTGGCCGCACCTCCTAGCTCACCCACCACCTGCCTCCCTCTCCTTTAGGCGGTGTCTGTTGACACTCCCATTTTTCTGCATTTTTCAAATCCTGGGCTGGGGCGGGGCTATCTCTGGATGGTGGGGTAAGCTACACTTTAAAGAGGAGCCACTTACTCCCACACACAAAAGTCAGGGTAGGGCTGAAAGGCGTCCAGCTGACCCTGAAGCTCGTTAATGTTTCAGCTTCCTCTGTTCCTACAGGAACGTGTCATTTCTCTGATTCATTTTTTTAACTGAACTGCCGTGGACCGACTGTGGAACTTAATAGACAGCTGAGCTGCGCGTGTTTGTAACAGCGAGGGACACAGGTTGCAACCGGCAGCACACGCAGCGGTTGCTCAGAGCGGGGTGGGGCGGGGGGAGACATTTGAGCTCTCTGTGCCTGTGAAGAGGGGAGAAGGGAGAAGCTGCCTGAGACACGAGTTGTTGTTTTTTTTAGCATTTTAGCCAGCTAATATTGCACGCAGACGGGTGGAGGGAGGTGCGCAGTTCTGTTTTGTCGGTTTAAGCGCTCGGTTGTTAAGGGGGCGGGGCGTTCTGACGTATTACGTCATGAAATTAGCATATCATGATATAACGTTTTTTGCCCATGCAAGCTGTTTTTACCGGTATTATCGTGGACGATATGATATGGCCCAGCCCTACAACACAGTATGAACAACATTCAGGAATTGTTTCTATTAAAACATGATCAAATATTTTACATAAACTGTAAGATGGCTCCGCCCACGAGGAAATGTGACCCAGGGGGAGCAAACCTCAGACAAACTAACTAAGATAGCTGTGATGTGGAGGTGGTGAAGCTCACGGCGTTACCTGAGGCATTTAGTGAGACATTGTTACCTTATCGAACAACATTAAGACCAAGAAGACAGAACAGACTAAGCTGCTAATAACTTCAAACAGTTCCTGCAGTGGATGTTCTCATGTTCTCATGCTGCAGAGAGACACAGGACAAGAACTCACAGAGACATTCAGTCTGGAAGAAAAAAATTTACATGACGCAACCTGTTAAACTTCTTCTTCTTCTGACTTTTCCCTCTTCAGGTGTTTCCACAGTGAGTCCTCCTCCTCCACTTCACTCTGTCCTCTGTGTCCTCTGTCCTCACTCTGTCCTCTGTCCTCACTCCAACTACATACAGTACATGTCCTCTCTAACTGCATCCATATATCTCCTCTTTGTCTTTTTCCTGCAGCTGCATTTCTAACATCCTTCTACCAATATACCCACTGTCCCTCCTCTGGACATGTCCAAACCACTGTCCCTCCTCTGGACATGTCCAAACCACTGTTCCTCCTCTGGACATGTCCAAACCATCTCAGTGTGTCCTCTCTAACTTTATCTCCCAGTTGTTCAACATGTGCTGTACCTCTGATGATCTCATTCTGGAATATCTTACAAAAAGATTTGAAGCTCTCGGCCCCAACCTCCCTAAATGGTTTTAAAAATCTTTTGGAAACCTGGCAAAAACCATTGCAGATATGTTACCGTTTTTGATTTTGTACATCTACCTTGTGGTGTTTTGCTAGTTTTGATACTTTGCATTACCCATGGAGCTCGGCCGGGCACAGCCCGAAGAGGAGACGTGGGTCCCCCTTCCCATGGGCTCACCACCTGTGGGAGGGGCCAAAGGGGTCGGGTGCATTGTGGAATGGGTGGTGGCCGAGGGCGGGGACCCTGGCGGTCTGATCCTCGGCTACAGAAGCTGGCCATTGGGACATGGAATGTCACCTCTCTGGTGGGGAAGGAGCCTGAGCTAGTGTGTGAGGTTGAGAGGTTCCGGCTAGAAATAGTCGGACTCACCTCAACGCATGGCTCTGGCTCTGGAACCAGTTTCCTTGAGAGGGGTTGGACACTCTTCCACTCTGGAGTTGCCCCTGGTGAGAGGCGCCGAGCAGGAGTGGGCATACTTGTTGCCCCCCATCTTGGTGCCTGTACGTTGGGGTTCACCCCGGTGAACGAGAGGGTAGCCTCCCTTCGCCTACGTGTGGGGGGACGGGCTCTGACTGTTGTTTGTGCCTATGCGCCAAACGGCAGCGCAGATTACCCACCCTTTTTGGAGTCCTTGGAGGGGGTATTGGAGGGTGCGCCTCCTGGGGACTCCCTTGTTCTGCTGGGGGACTTCAACGCTCACGTGGGCAATGACAGTGAGACCTGGAGGGGTGTGGTTGGGAGGAACGGCCCCCCTGATCTGAACCCGAGTGGTGTTCTGTTGTTGGACTTCTGTGCTCGTCATGGATTGTCCATAACGAACACCATGTTCAGGCATAAGGGTGTCCATATGTGCTCTTGGCACCAGGACACCCTAGGTCGTAGTTCAATGATCGACTTTGTTGTCGTCTCATCTGATCTGCGGCCGCATGTCCTGGACACTCGGGTGAAGAGAGGGGCGGAGCTGTCAACTGACCACTACCTGGTGGTGAGTTGGCTCCGATGGTGGGGGAGGATGCCGGTCAGACCTGGCAGACCCAAACGTATTGTGAGGGTCTGCTGGGAACGTCTGGCAGAGTCTCCCGTAAGACGGAGCTTTAACTCCCACCTCCGGGAGAGCTTTGAACACGTTCCGAGGGAGGCGGGGGACATTGAGCCCGAGTGGGCCATGTTCCGCGCCTCTATTGTCGAGGCAGCTTATCGGAGTTGTGGCCGCAAGGTTGTTGGTGCCTGTCGTGGTGGCAACCCTCGAACCCGGTGGTGGACACCGGCGGTGAGGGATGCTGTCAAGCTGAAGAAGGAGTCCTATTGGGCCTTTTTGGCCTGTGGGACCCCGGAAGCAGCAGATAGGTACCGGCAGTCCAAGCGGCATGCGGCTCGGGTGGTTGCTGAGGCAAAAACTCGGGCGTGGGAGGAGTTCGGAGAGGCCATGGAGAATGACTTCCGTACGGCTTCGAGGCGATTCTGGTCCACCATCCGGCGTCTCAGGGGGGGAAAGCGGTACGCGACCAACACCATTTATGGTGGGGATGGCGTGCTGTTGACCTCAACTCGGGATGTTGTGAGTCGGTGGGCGGAATACTTCGAAGACCTCCTCAATCCTACTGGCACGTCTTCCACTGAGGAAGCGGAGCCTGGGGACTTTGGGTCGGGCTCTCCAATCTCTGGTGCTGAGGTCGCCAAGGTGGTTAAAAAGCTCCGCGGTGGCAAGGCTCCAGGGGTGGATGAGATTCGTCCTGAGTTCCTTAGGGCTCTGGATGTTGTGGGGTTGTGTTGGCTTACGCGACTCTGCAATATCGCGTGGACATCGGGGGCAGTTCCCTTGGATTGGCAGACTGGGGTGGTGGTTCCTCTATTCAAAAAGGGGGACCGTAGGGTGTGTTCCAACTATAGGGGATCACACTCTTAAGCCTCCCTGGTAAGGTCTATTCAGGGTTCTGGAGAGGAGGGTCCGTCAGATAGTCGAACCTCGGATTCAGGAAAAGCAATGTGGTTTTCGTCCTGGTCGTGGAACACTAGACCAGCTCTACACCCTCAGCAGGGTCCTAGAGGGTACGTGGGAGTTTGCCCAACCAGTTTACATGTGCTTTGTGGACTTGGAGAAGGCATTCGACCGCGTCCCTCGGGGGGTTCTGTGGGGGGTACTCCGGGAGTATGGGGTACCAGGCCCTTTGATATGGGCTGTTAGGTCCCTGTACGACCGGTGTCAGAGCTTGGTCCGCATTGCCGGCAGTAAGTCAGGCTCGTTTCCAGTGAGAGTTGGACTCCGCCAAGGTTGCCCTTTGTCACCGATTCTGTTCATAACTTTTATGGACAGAATTTCTAGGCGTAGCCAAGGTGTTGAGAGGATCCGTTTTGGTGGCCTTAGAATCGCTTCTCTGTTTTTTGCAGATGATGTGGTCCTATTGGCTTCATCAGATCGTGATCTACAGCTTTCGCTGGAGCGGTTTGCAGCCGAGTGTGATGCGGCCGGGATGAGGATCAGTTCCTCCAAATCCGAGGCCATGGTCTTGAGCCGGAAAAGGGTAGCATGCCCTCTCCGGGTCGGGGAGGAGGTCCTGCCCCAAGTGGAGGAGTTTAAGTATCTCGGGGTCTTGTTCACGAATGAGGGAAAACTGGAGCGTGAGATCGATAGGCGGATAGGTGCAGCGTCCGCAGTGAAGCGGGCGCTGTACCGGTCTGTCGTGGTGAAGAGAGAGCTGAGTCAAAAGGCAAAGCTCTCAATTTACCGATCGATCTACGTTCCCACCCTCATCTATGGTCATGAGCTTTGGGTTATGACCGAAAGAACAAGATCTCGGATACAAGCGGCTGAAATGAGTTTTCTCCGCAGGGTGGCTGGACTCTCCCTTAGAGATAGGGTGAGAAGCTCAGTCATCCGGGAGGGACTCGGAGTAGAGCCGCTGCTTCTCCACATCGAGAGGAGCCAGTTGAGGTGGCTCGGGCATCTGGTTAGGATGCCTCCTGGACGCCTCCCTGGTGAGGTGTTCCGGGCATGTCCCACCGGGAGGAGACCC
>JBBPBX010102767.1:0-11989 GCA_038048925.1 Garcialebias charrua
TCAGATTTATTAAAGCTGCAGTTTTCCACATCAACTTTGCATTTAAAGCTGTTGGAATGTGACTTTCTTTTAAATTCTTCCCAGAAACAACAGTTTTTTTTCTTCTTGTTGTTTCCTACAAAGGTTTTCCACCAACACTGTGTGGACAAACAATAAAAGTCCATGCAAATGACCTGATCATTTGTTGTCACATCCACCTCTCTGGTTTGTCTTGTGAAACGGTCTTCAGAACTAGATTTGTAATTTTTCAGTGAAATGCATATTACTTGTATGTAAAGCTAACACAATAAAGGTGGCTAAAATAAATATACTGTATAACTAGATTATACAGTACTGAACATTATAGGCAGCATGGTATAGGGGAGAGGTGAGGCAGAGGTTAGAGAAGGTGAGCCTGTGATCGGAAGGTCGCTGGTTTAAGCCGCGGTACAGACAACATCAAAAATGTAGGTGGGATAAGTGAAGCAGTCACACCTGTCTCCACCCTCATTTGCCCCACTCTGGGCCCTTGAGCAAGGCCCTTAACCCACCATCTGCTCCCCCGGGAACCCTAGATATCAGCTCTCTGCTCCACACAGAGGGCTGTGGTTGCTCGGTGGTCTGTGGTTGTGTCAGGAAGGGCATCCGGCGTAAAAAAACTGCCAAATCTTCGTGCGACCAGTTCGCTGTGGCGACCCCTAACGCAGGGAATAAAGCCGAAAGAAGAAAAAAAAAAAATAAATCATGCTAACTAAAGAAGCTGAAGGAGCATGTTAACTCGCATGGGTTGTTTTTCTTTTCTCTCACGCTTCAGCCTGCCTCTCGTCACACTTGCTCTCATCTCTTCTCACACATTTACTTGACGTCCTACCTCCTTTTAGTCGCTGCGGTTAGTGTGTGACTGTACTGTATATTTACACCAAAGCTCAAAGGGTTAAAATCAAAAAAGGCGTTCAATACAAGATCAACTGGACTTTATTTGTTGCAGAAAACGTTTCGACTCCTATCCAGGAGGCTTTTTCAATTCAGAATGGCAGCTGTGAGACAGAGAAGTTTTATACAGGCTGACATGCCACGCACCAACATATGCAAATTGGAAGCTGAAATAACCCCACACATACCTTTTATCATGTCCTGGACGACTGAGAATCTTCACCAGCTCAAAGGGTTAACGTAAGGGAAGAAGCTATGTGAGCGTGAGTTGCCTTGCCTGCTTTTTGAGTGTTATGAAAGAAAAGCTATGAGTTTAGGCAGGGTGATGGAAAAAAAGAAGAAGCTTGTGAGGCCCGTCTTCTGAGCCACGGCTGTTATCATTGTTAGTAGCCTGGTGGTCGTCTAGTGTTAAATCAATTGCCCTATCCTTATCGTGTCGGCACGTGAGCAGTAACCACGCAGATACACAAGGTTGTCTTGTTCACGATTATTATCATAAGATTAAGTGCTGATGCTGACGATAAAAATATAAATTGGCTAGAAAACCATTTGACTCTCGTTGACTTTGAGTTGCAAAATACTCTGAGGCTGCAAAAGAACTTTTGCAAGTCAGTTTATCTAGTGCAAAGATGATGGGGCAAAAGAACCACAATTCCCAGCAGTCATCTGTGTCGTGTGGCATGCTGGGATTGTTCTGGAGACTGCAGGTTTTCAATCAACCTTGAAATGCTACTGGACACTGGAGCTTCAGAGAGGGAAGGGGAAACACTGTCAAGGTCAATCACTAGCCTGGTATGCCATAGCTACAAACAGCCTGATTGATTTATATAACTCGCCCTCCCCACCACCACCACCTCGCCATTCTGTCTTATTGATTTAGGCTACGGTCTGTCGAAAACTGAATGACAGAGCAGGATGCAGCAGTGCTTCTTCTGTATTATTTAGTAAATTCTACAATGGACAGAGAAGCTCATGTATCCTGTCAAAAATCAATCAAATAACGGATGAATCAGGGATTTATCAATGTGAAGTATTCAGAGCTGCTCTCAAGCTGAAGCTGATGCAGACTTGAGGTCACAGCAGCCTTTTACAACAGAGCTAAACAACATCTGGACACTTGACTAGCTGTTTGAAAGTCTGACTTTTGTATTGCATTTGTCTGTCAGGACCAGGAATGGAGTCACTCATGCTTGTTTTTGAGATAAGAAAGAAAAGGGAAAGTGCAGCCCCCTCTTTTTCCACCTAACACTTTCGCTAATTGTGTCCCTTCTGTCTTGTTTGACCCACATAGCTGATTTGTGCAGTACAGTAGTCCTTTTTGGGTCCTTTCCTGTTTCTTTGCCTCTCCCAGTAAAAGCCTTCAGCTCTTTGTCTTAGCAGTGGACAAAGCCCTACTTGACTCTCAGAAACACAGATAACCACTTCTCATCTCCTTTGAACAGCTTTACTGGTATATATTCATCTCCTATTCCGTATACACTTCTTTCTCTTCTTTTTGCCCGTTTTCAAAAAGATGATAAGGAATGGGACTCTGTGTGCGCATGTGTGTGTGCTTGAGATCAAGATATTCCAAGCTTTACATGCTCAGACAGGCAGGCCAATATTCCCCCCACTGGATTCCTAACATGCCATAGTAACCTGCTGGACCTTTTTTCAAACCACCAAATCTCTTATTCAGACCCTGTCTTTATATAAGGAAGTTAGCGAGTTTAATTTTCGTTGACATTTTTGTGTTGTTTTGTAAGTGTACATGTTTTAAAACTGTCAGTTTGTCATAGTTATTTCTCCATGGTACAGACACTTCTGGATCTCCTTTTTCTATAGTCCAGCTTCATCCTCATTGCTGAGGTCATTTGCTGTGTTCAGTTGCACATAAAAGGCTTGTATTTGTTGAGAAGCTGCAGTTTGGAGCTGAATTGAGAAGTGGACAGCTGGTCTGGTTGTGCGGGCTTGATTCAGATTTTAGTTAGAAGCTCTGTCTGGATATAATATTTTGACACAAGAGGAGCTATTCTGTTTTGGGCCTATCATACAATTTGACATCACTCCTGTTTGTTTTGTTTGTTCTTCAGTAACTTATTTGCTTGAACCTGTTTTGTTATCTGTCTTCTTTTCCTGCAGCAAAGTAGAAGATGTCTTCAGATGCTTTTGGCTCTGGAACCACAGATGCCCAGCAAACCTTGCAGTCCTTCTGGCCTCGTGTCATGGAGGAGATCAGGAACCTGACCATGGTATGTTAGACTTGCTTATTCAGGCAAGACACACACACACGTCAGAGTCAAACTCTTCATGTGGTCTCCCAACACTCAAAACATAAATTTTTATTTTTTACAATCTTTAAATACAGTACTTTGTGATTTTTCAGAAGGATTTCCGTGTGCAGGAACTGCCTCTGGCTCGAATCAAGAAAATCATGAAGTTGGATGAGGATGTCAAGGTAACAAGAAAATCATTTTGTGAAAATTTGTTATAATTTGGTTAGTATGGTGTTAGGAATAAAATAAGAAATTTGATTACAAATCTAAAAAAGCTAAGTCTGGTCCTCTGGACATTCAAAAAACAAAACAAAACAAAGCAAAAAAAAAAATTGTTTTGTTTTGTTTTTTGAATGTCCAGAGGACCAGACTTAGCTTTTTTAGATTTTTCTACCTGGATTATTGAGCATGCATCAGAGTATTGATTACAAATATTTTCATCTTTAAAATAAAAATAAATTTGGCAGAATCTAAAGTAAAACTAACAAAATGTCATGTACCGGTACAGTAGTCTTGGTTTCTATGAGTTTATTTTGATGTAGCTTACCCACAGAATGTGTGGTTAACACAGTAAGGGCTATTTTAAACCTCTTTTACTTTGGTTCTTTGATATGACTGCTGAGACAATTTCCTCTTTAAAAGCCCCCTTTGGTCATTCCCACATGAACCAGTCTAACCAGACAAGTCCCTCTACAATATATTCTTACGACAGAAAGGGGTCATTGCAGAACCAGCAGAGTGGCAACAGCACCATTCTTCAGTATGTAGCATTACAAGAGACGCCCCCTCATTTCACACGTACTCACCAATTTGGCACTGTGACTACATCAACTTCAACCCAACCATTCCACTTCAGTCATTTCAAACATGATGCTGATGCAGGAAGTGATGTCTCAGTCCTAACCAAACGGCTTTTTTTTAAATAGTTTGTGTGAAATTTAAATATGTTTGAGGTAGATTCTGTTATAACTTAAATGTTAAGTTGTTTTATGGTTTTAGTGTGGAGCTAAAATAATGTATTAAATAATTTTGAGTTTATAAACTATGATTGACATGCAGATTTGACAATCTGCTCCTGATGCCATTACCGATCTCTCAAATCTACTCAGATTATTCCTGTTTTTGTGAACAGGTTCTCACTATCTATTTAAACAAATGCACTCATTTCCTAATATTTGTCAGCTGTGTTCAGTCATGCCTCATAAAGATCTGATTATTTTCCTCCCATTAAAGCCGGTTCAGTGTCCAACAGAAAGAAAGCCTTGGGAAACGGGCTGTGAATGTGTCGTGTCAAGAGTGTTGTCCTATCCTCTTAGTTAAGCAGCAGCTTAAAGCAGTAAAGAGATCATGAGATCACTAACATAACCGAGAGAGAGACCCTTCTGTCATTTCTGACATGGCAGCTTTCACTGCACAAGAGCAGGGCATGTGGGTGGTGGTATGCTGCTAATACTGCCTGTGATGAATATTTGAACTTTTATGTTTATTTGATTTTAGTTTAGTGGGAAATACATATCAATGCCATGCAATTAGAAGTGTCTGGATGATCTTATTTTTTTATTTTTTTGTAGCACAAATGTGAAAAGATTTGTTAGAATGTCACTTTTTCTTTAGTTCTTCTGGACAAGTGTTTTGGACTTGCAGAAAAAGTACGCTAAGCTTCAAATGGAGGCATTTATTAAGTAGTGTTCTGCATCTGTGAATTAGATGTATTTATAATGTTACTCAGACCCAGGGTGATTTGTGTTGCGGTGTAGGGCCACGTTTAATCAGGTGTGACACTATCCTCTGTACAGATGATTAGCGCCGAAGCTCCAGTCCTGTTTGCCAAAGCTGCTCAGATCTTTATCACAGAGCTCACTCTCAGAGCATGGATTCACACGGAGGACAACAAGAGACGTACACTACAGGTCAGAAGCACGTCTCAGTTGCTGGACTTGATTCTTTGTTGTGTGAAATGTTTAGTATTCTAAAAGTTTTACGTTTTAGTCAAATAAACCAATTGACCTGCCCACTGCCCAGTTTTTATACAGTATATTTCTTATTATTATCTCTTCCACATATCAATCAATCACCTTTTTGTTTTTGTTGTTTTCTTTTCACTAAGCACCTTGTAAATGCCCCAAAGCATTTATCCCTTTAGGACTAGCTATCAAGTTTGGTTTTGCCTTCCACTAATGATTTTTAAAGGAAAGAAGGCAAATGATGACACAGTTCCTCCCAGTACTATCTGTTCACATACTTAAGAAACATCGGTAGTTCATGGCTGCAATCACAGAGATATAAAAACATCAGTGAAATTGCGTTCGTCCTCACTTTTTATGTGACAGAAATCTTTTATTTTTTAAAACTTATGGAGCCTACTGGTATTTTAAATGGTAACCCAACTTACTGATATTGTGTCGCTGTTGATTATAGTTCACACCAACTATAAGGTATTATCCAGGTGAAACACATCATGAATCAATTGTAAGGGAAGGCAGTGCCCTCCATTTACTCATGCCTACGCAAAAGTCTTGTGCAAAGAGGCCAAGCCAATGGGGTCACCATAACAACGCTCATCAATAGAGCAAGTGTAGATGTGACCTGATGGTACCAGATATTAATCAAGGTGCTATAAATAGCCTGTATTACAGGGAGGGCCACAATAGGGGGGTCCTGACAGCCAATATCCTGTGGAAAATTCCACAGAGGCTGCACATCACTGTGGATATGGGGGGTTGTATAAAGTTTCCATGATAGGAGAAAAATGTCAGTCAAATAGTTTTTCCCCTTATTTCAGACTGTGGTTGATTTAACTTTTTTTTTTCTTTAGAAATTGTTTAATTTGTGGAACTAATGACGATTGTTGTTAGTTTTTTTTTTCCAGCTTGTAATTTCCTCGTTTATTCTTACTCACTTATCGTAATTAATTAGTGCCAGTCTTTGGAAGAAAAAGCCAGTCACCGTTTCCTAAAGAGCAATGTGACTTAAAAATCTTGTTTCATCCACCAAACATCTCAAAATGCTGGAAAAGCACAACTAATGTAGAACCTGTAAGGATTACCTGATGATGAATTAATAATTTTAATTCTGTGTGACTTTCTGTCATTCAATTAATTTAGTTAATTCACCTCTTAACTTGGCCCCTCTTGTTTTTAACTTAAAGCAATCACGTGCCTGACTGCTGCTGGAAACTACCGTACTCTTCAGATTCACCGTAGACTTTGGTGCGGTTATTTTAGGAGCGATGACCTCAAACTTCAAAGCATGTTTGTATATGGGTATCTGCATGTATAGAATTAGCACAATTATCCTCTGACCTTCTATGTGTCTTTATTTATTTGTTTTTACAGAGGAATGACATCGCCATGGCGATAACAAAGTTCGACCAGTTTGACTTTCTGATCGACATCGTGCCTCGGGACGACTTAAAGCCCCCCAAACGACAGGTAGGAAGAGGACGTAGCTTTAATATTTTTTGTAGCCATAATAGCTGAACAACTAGAAAATAAACAATTTCTCAGAAGACTTTTTAAAAAAAAATTGGAAAATGTTCTTTCAAAAATTAAATTATAGTTAATGGTGCTTAACAATCTCCCTTTTTGCTCTTTTGTTGTTGTTGTTAAAACATAAATTTACAAATAACAGCAACTAGAAAAATTATGGTTTCTCAGAAAGCCTTTTTAACTGTTCAAAAAAGAATTATCGCAAGTAATAAATTACAGTGAATAATGGCTTAAAGTCTGTCTTTCTTTGTTCCTTTTTATGTTGGTATCAAAATGTAAAGCTATAAATAACTTGTATTCATCATAGTACGGTAATAATAAAAAGTAATAGACGTTTCAAAATTATAGGATGTTTTATGTGAATCCCTTATTAATTTTCTAAATAAAAACGGCACATGTCAGACGTCCCATTAACTACAGCAGGAAAAACTGCAAAGAAAAACAATTCTTTATTAAAACAGCAAAAATTGGAAGTTTGTCTTCTCTCTATCAAATAATAAATAAGTGAAAATATGAGATTGCTCCCAATTTCTTCCAGATTTTCTTTCAGCTTAATGAACACATGACAAAATCCCAAAATAAGATGTAAATTTGAAAAGTGACAAGTTTTTCCTCATAATAAATTGATAATTTTGATGCTCTTGTCCGTTTCCTCGTCCGTCTTTTGGCAACGCGGTGCTGTAAACATCCTTGACTGGAAGCTGCAGTTTGCCAGAGGGCTTTCAGTCGGATGTTTGCAGCTTCTTATTGCCTCAAACCAAACCCATCCAAACATGGTACTACCGTAGTTTAAATCAGAGAGGAGCTGATGTTAGTAAAATCAAATGTCATAAACCTGTCACCTGCCAGGATATGGTTCAGAGAAAACACCCTATCACGTTGAAGCAGGCAGTTAATGAGCTGTATACCAACTTATTGAGATATTTAAATTAGTTGACGAGACGACTGTCTCCAGGCATGTAAACATCCTACACTCTCAGCTGTGTTGTCATGGAGCTGGGAGAGGGGTGTTTACTCTTCTGGGGATGGAGACACATCATCAAGATGATGCCTTGCTCATTAAGTCACTTATAAAACAGGATCACACAGGTCAGTGTTTATTAATAATTGATCAGTTTAATTCCTGGATTCAAGCTGCCTAACCTGCTAAGCACTGCTGAGTAAAGGAATAAAAACTTATCCTGATGCTTGTAAGTTTGTTTTTTTGCCAAGCTAAAATGAGGAAATTTAGGGGACTGTGTCCACACATGAATCTGTATTAATTTAATCAAACATGTAACACAGATGTGCCTAAAATTGTTATTAATACAACTGGAAGATTTTTTTTATTTTTCCACACAACATTCAGTCAAGCGTTCTTCCAAACTAGAAGTTTGTCATTACCTAGTGTGAAACTTGCACCAGGACTGGCATCCAGATTAGATTACTCTGCCCCGGCCACATCCCATCAGTTATTTATTAACCCCACTCTCCTCTGCCGTTACACTTCTAAACAATAATTTATGGAGATGTAGTGCACTGATAGGCCTTCAGTGTGTGCATGTGTGTGTGTCCCACCTGCAGGAAGAGATGCGTCAGTCAGTAGCTCCTGCAGAGCCGGTGCAGTACTACTTCACCTTGGCCCAACAGCCTGGAGCCGTACAGGTGCAAGGCGCACAGCAGGGTCAGCAGCCTGTCACACAGACCGCCACGACCCTCCAGCCTGGACAGATCATCATCACGCAGCCGCAGCAAGGACAGGTACTTCGAGGAAATTTGTCAAAACATCAAGGACGCATGGGAACGTGTAAAGAAGTAACCGCAGTGTGATGATCATTCAAAGAACAAAATGAGTACCTTCTTGGTACTTTGTTGAACATAGAGATTTTGTGTCTTAGAACATGTTCATGTCCTTGTAACAGCACTTTGAGTGGAACGTTTTGATCTTGACTTGGTGTGAGGTATCTGCTGCAAAAGGCTCTTCACTGGAGCTTTCTAGTTTTGTTATGCTCTGTTTTAGTGCACATTTTGGGACTGTCTCCTCTTGAACCAGCACGTATAACAGTATACCAGCAGACATGTGCAAGTCCCATACAATAAACATCGGATATTGATTTACAGATCATCATTGGTGTCTTATTTAGGTAGCAAGTGTAAAATTGGTTTTCAATTGAAATAAAGTAGCACGGTGCACACAGACAATATACAGCTGTGGGTACGCTCATTTTTCTATAATAAAAAAAGAGAAACGTGTTGCCTTAAGATAAGCAATGCAAAAACCCAACAAATGTGTTATACTCTAAAGTTCTATCCATTTCAGCACCCCTAAAACAAACTGAAAGTCACAATAACATGCACGCTATTCTTCTTGTGCAGTCATGGAAACACGGTCATTTTCTTCCATGCTTGTGATGCTTTCATCAATCAGTGAGATAATTCATAGTCCATCCAGTTGTCTCTCTTCAAATTATTCATTCCCTACAACCTTTTCTGCTCTTTTCCAGCTTGTTTTCTGCATGTCGCGTAAATGTGCTGCTGAGGTGCTTCACGCTGCTTCAGCAGGCTGCTTTCAGCTGAGCTGTTGTACTTTTTGTGCCGTTTGTGACTCAATGTCCTGCTGCAGCACAATTTGACACCAGCCCTGTGTTGAGTCCATCACTGACTGTTTACTGGGTAACATAAAAAAAGTGAATTACCAGTAAATTGCTTCTAATTAAATCCCCCGAAAGATTACAGTACCTAAATGTTTTTCAACTTTGGAAATTCAATGGCATCTGCAAGGTTTCACCACAATCTCTGTTATTACTTCATTTATTTTGAATGTCTTTCCTCATTTCATGTTAAAAGCAAAGGTTATATTTTCTTTTATCTTTATTCTCATAGATGTTTTCCCTCTTCATTATTTTTCATTGTTTTAGAATATACAGTATATATATTTCTCCAGGCGTACAAATAAGAACAGATTAACACATCCGTAACAATCACATATTGTTTGAGTTTTGTAGTAAGGAATTAGCAGGTACTTTTAGAGATTGTAAATCTTAGATGGGACAATATCAAACTTCATTAAGCACTTTTTTCTATGTTTGGATTATATCCCTCTAAGTTAAACAACTTACATTAGAATTTGTAAACCTGCAGCTTAATGTTCTTGAGCTTACTGTGGAAATTTTAAGAAGGGAAATGCCAGTCATTCTGACAGTGACTGAAGCTAAGTGGTTTACACCTGTAAATCATGCTCAAACAAGCTAAATCTTTTAAATTCTAAGCAAAAAAAGAAACTGTCCAGATGACCTGATTGAACATTGTTGGACAAATTCTTTTTTTGCCTTTCAAATACTGTACATTATGCACAGACGTTCTTCTGCAAAGGTTGAAAACATCATTTGAAGAAGCTCATAAAAGTGGCAACGATTAAAGCTAATGTATCCAGCAGACGTCCACATGCCAGCAGCCTCTGCTTTATTAGAGAGTCAAGAAAGTGTTTACTTTGACATTTTTCAAAAGTTGGAGAAGATGACCAGCCACTTTCTGTTGTGGGGATGTAAGTTTCAGAAAAGACCTGCATCATCTTAACGCTCAAAAATACTGCGTCAGTGATAGTTCTCCATTTTTATTGCGCCCACAGTCCTCTTTAAGCAACAGCCAAGTTAGCAATAAACGATAAGGGTTCTAATGTAAATTATTTTCAGGAGGATTTATTTGATGCAAATATCTCTGCTCAGACTTTGAGAACTTTAGCCTTGGATTTGAATAAAAGAAGCCCCTGAAAATAGGAATTCATGTGAATTTTTTTAAAATACAAAACACTTTTGTTTGATATTGTTGACGGAAAGAAAAGTTCAAATGAAGAGGTTAGGTCTTTACAGAACTACAAAATTTAAATCAGCTGGGAAAGTTGCAATCTGCATGTGACCCTTCTTTTTTAAGCTTCTGTGCTTTTTGGTTTGGATTATTCCCTTGATTTACTGGTGTTTTATTTTAATTTTATTTTAAATGTATTTCATAAACACGCCCTTCAATTTGTCATTGCTTGATGCCGTTGTTTTCCATTCTAACGCTTAAAGCTTCCTATGCATACTTCTCCAGCCATGCTTACGTTTGTGTTGAGTTGTTGCAATCGCTGCCCTCTCACTGTGTCTATCTTTCTCTCATTTTCCCATTCTATTCTGTCGGCCATCAGATGTTGCAAGGTGCCACCATGCAGCAGTTACAGCAAGTGCAAGTGCAATCACAAGGCACACCCATCACGGTAAACACACGTGCCTTTTTTTTTTTTTAATGCTCACTAACCACACTCTTAAAGACCACGACTCGGTGCTGCAGCCCTGTAGGTGACCGCCCCCGCAAACCGTGCTACTCAGGTGACAGGTCTCTTGGGGTGACTGCTGAATGAGATCAGATGGCCTTTCCTAGATAATATGACAGTCGGAAGAGAAATAGAGGACATGAAACCAATGAAGTCACGTCTTTTGTGCCTGCTTTATAATCCTCTGTTCAAAGTTTAAAATGTAACCTTGTATTCCAGAAGCTTTAGTAATGTCCTGATGACACTAATGTTTGTGTGATGCCCTTTTCTCCACTTTATTTACGTTTTCCCCCTTCTTTAAGAATGCGCCTGTCGCCATGCAGGTGGGTGAGGGCCAGCAAGTGCAGATTGTCCAGGCTGCAGCAGCCCAGGGTCAACAGACAGCACAAGCCCAAGGCCAGACCATGCAGGTCATGCAGCAGATCATCACCAACACGGGGGAGATTCAGCATGTCCCGGTATGATGGGTCACACTGGAAAGAACACGCACTGGGGTTAGCAAAAGCTAGGAGAGAAAAATATTCAAAGCGGGAGAGTAAGATAAGATAAGCTAGAACTTTCAAGGTCAAGGTTGTTTATTGCCATTCACATCACATGTGTAACTGTGCTATAGGTCACACTGGAAAGAACACGCACTGGGGTTAGCAAAAGCTAGGAGAGAAAAATATTCAAAGCGGGAGAGTAAGATAAGATAAGCTAGAACTTTCAAGGTCAAGGTTGTTTATTGCCATTCACATCACATGTGTAACTGTGCTATATAAATAAAATTGACTTGACATGACATGTGGTGCATGAGGTGGAACGAAACTGTGCACACAGGGTCCCACTTTATTGATCTTTTTGATAGAACTTTGTTGATCCCGCAGGGAAATTGAGAAGTCGAGGCAAAGTAAAATAAAAGGTCATTGATGTGATCTTTGTTTGATGGCGTAAATATTTTATCCATGAAATGAATGCAACATATTTACACCGTTCATGAACATGAAGTGAAGGTCTGTTGTCCAGGGTGGGAAAATGGCAGTGTCCTCTGTCTGAATGACCTTTAC
>JBBPBX010102768.1:0-11989 GCA_038048925.1 Garcialebias charrua
AATGGCACAAAAACTGTAGGAGGAGTAGCGTGCCAAAAAACGTACGGATGGAAGATAGTAACTGGAATAATATTAAATATAAACACAATCTCTATAGTGTGAATGCCTTGTTGGCATTCACACAAATATAAACACAATCTCTATAGTGTGAATGCCTTGTTGGCATTCACACAATAAATATAAACACAATCTCTATAGTGTGAATGCCTTGTTGGCATTCACACAATAAATATAAACACAATCTCTATAGTGTGAATGCCTTGTTGGCATTCACACAAATATAAACACAATCTCTATAGTGTGAATGCCTTGTTGGCATTCACACAACTAGAAAAACCGCATTTCCTGCGAAAATGCACGTGTGAATGCCTTAGCGCCGCTCCGCCCTTCTCGCGGCGACCGCGGGAAGTCGAGCTGGTCCACCCTGAAACACTCTCGTGCCTTTCCCGTACCCGTTCGGCACCCAATGCGTGCACCCAATTTGGTCCACATTCCAAAATGGCCGCCTTCCCATTCATCGTACAACGTTGACGCCAGAGGGTTTTCTGTGCGTCTTGGTGAATTGGACAAGTGTACCAAATTTCATGATCCTACGTGAAACTAAGGCCAATGCGGAGGGTAGTTTGAAATTTTCTAGGTGGCGCTCTTGAGCCGTTTCTTTTGAAATTTTGGCCACGCCCCCAAAATATGTAATCGTTCACCAGTCCTGATGAGTCTGCCAATTTTGGTGAGTTTTGGGATATGAAAAAGCCCCCAAAATGCTATTTCATTTTAGCTCCATTCATTTTCAATGGGATAAAAATGGCCGAAAATGTCGCCTTTCCTTTCATCGTACAACGTTGGTGCCAGAGGGTTTTCTGTGCGCCTTGGTGAATCGGGGAGGTGTACCAAATTTCATGATCCTACGTGAAACTAAGGCCAATGCGGAGGGTAGTTTGAAATATTCTAGGTGGCGCTCTTGAGCCGTTTCTGTTGCAATTTTGGCCACGCCCCCAAAATATGTAATTTTTCACCAGTCCTGACGAGTCTGCCAAATTTGGTGAGTTTTGGGATATGATAAAGCTCCCCAAAGGCCAAACGTATTGTGACGGCGTTACGTCTGATTCGCCACATCGCCACGCCCACATGCTCCACCCAAAACAGTCATTGTTGGAAAGCTTGTTACAACACTATGTCTTTGGTCACTGGACAGACCGTCACGCTGATTAGGTAACAGGTGTCCAATCCGGACGTTCAATGTACAACTGTACACTTCCTGTTGTGAGGGGGCGTGGCTTAGTTATTGTCATGATTTGACCAGTCAGTATTGCAGGGGACCGGATGTGGGTATATCACTGAAGGTTTGATGTATTAGACAGTTTTCGTGTAGGTGCTATTAGTGTTTCGTTTGTGATGGCGTTACGTCTGATTCGCCATATTGCCACGCCCACATGCTCCACCCAAAACGGTCAGTGTTGGAAAGCTTGTTACAGCAACATGTCTTTGGTCACTGGACAGACCGTCACGCTGATTAGGTAACAGGTGTCCGATCGGGACGTTCAATGTACAACTGTACACTTCCTGTTGTGAGGGGGCGTGGCTTAATTAATGTCATGATTTGACCATTCAGTATTGTAGGGGACCGGTTGTGGGTCAATCACTGAAGGTTTGATGTATTAGACGGTTTTCGTGTAGGTGCTATTAGTGTTTCGTTTTTCATGGCGAGATGCCTAACTTTGAGGCCAGGCCACGCCCCTTCAGCATATATGAAAACGCGAGGTTTTGATAATTTTTTACTCCCCCATGTCTGAGTGATGAGTCTGCCAAATTTGGTGAGATTTAGGATATGATAAATCCTCCAAAAGGCCATTTCATTTTAGCTCCATTCATTTTCAATGGGAAAAAAATGGCCGAAAAGGCTTAATATTTCAAAAAGCGCAACTTGCAGCATTACCAAAAGTCATAGCTGGATTGTCCTGAACGAGCTGAACATTTTGATATATGAATCGTTGAAATGGCACAAATACTCTAGGAGGAGTAGCGTGCCAAAAAACGTACGGACGGAAGATAGTAACTATAACTAGAAAAACCGCATTTCCTACGAAAATGCACGTGTGAATGCCTTAGCGCCGCTCCGCCCTTCTCGCGGCGACCGCGGGAAGTCGAGCTGGTCCACCCCGAAACGCTCTCGTGCCTTTCCCGTACCCGTTCGGCACCCAATGTACGCACCCGATTTGGTCCACATTCCAAAATGGCCGCCTTCCCATTTATCGTACACGTTGATGCCAGAGGGTTTTCTGTGCGTCTTGGTGAATTGGACAAGCCTACCAAATTTCATGATCCTACGTGAAACTAAGGCCAATGCGGAGGGTAGTTTGAAATATTCTAGGTGGCGCTCTTGAGCCGTTTCTTTTGCAATTTTGGCCACGCCCCCAAAATATGTAATTTTTCACCAGTCCCGATGAGTCTGCCAAATTTGGTGAGTTTTGGGATATGATAAAGCCCCCAAAACGCCAAACGTATTGTGACGGCGTTACGTCTGATTCGCCACATCGCCACGCCCACATGCTCCACCCAAAACGGTCAATCGTGGAAAGCTTGTTACAGCAACATGTCTTTGGTCACTGGACAGACCGTCACGCTGATTAGGTAACAGGTGTCCGATCGGGACGTTCAATGTACAACTGTACACTTCCTGTTGTGAGGGGGCGTGGCTTAATTAATGTCATGATTTGACCATTCAGTATTGCAGGGGACCGGATGTGGGTCAATCACTGAAGGTTTGATGTATTAGACTGTTTTCGTGTAGGTGCTATTAGTGTTTCGTTTGTGACGGCGTGACGGCTGATTCGCCACATCGCCACGCCCACATGCTCCACCCAAAACGGTCAGTGTTGGAAAGCTTGTTACAGCAACATGTCTTCGGTCACTGGACAGACCGTCCCGCTGATTAGGTAACAGGTGTCCGATCGGGACGTTCAATGTATAACTGTACACTTCCTGTTGTGAGGGGGCGTGGCTTAATTAATGTCATGATTTGACCATTCAGTATTGCAGGGGAGTGGTTGTGGGTCAATCACTGAAGGTTTGATGTATTAGACGGTTTTCGTGTAGGTGCTATTAGTGTTTCGTTTTTCATGGCGAGATGCCTAACTTTGAGGCCAGGCCACGCCCCTTCAGCATATATGAAAATGCGAGGTTTTGATCATTTGTTACTCCTGCATGTCTGAGTGATGAGTCTGCCAAATTTGGTGAGTTTTAGGGTATGATAAAGCCCCCAAAAGACCATTTCATTTTAGCTCCATTCATTTTCAATGGGAAAAAAATGGCCGAAAAGGCTTAATATTTCAAAAAGCGCAACTTGCAGCATTACCAAAAGTCATAGCTGGATTGTCCTGAACGAGCTGAACATTTTGATATATGAATCGTTGAAATGGCACAAATACTCTAGGAGGAGTAGCGTGCCAAAAAACGTACGGACGGAAGATAGTAACATACGAGAATAAATATAAACACAATCTCTATAGTGTGAATGCCTTGTTGGCATTCACACAAATATAAACACAATCTCTATAGTGTGAATGCAAATATAAACACAATCTCTATAGCATGTCTGAGTGATGAGTCTGCCAAATTTGGTGAGTTTTAGGGTATGATAAAGCCCCCAAAAGGCCATTTCATTTTAGCTCCATTCATTTTCAATGGGAAAAAAATGGCCGAAAAGGCTTAATATTTCAAAAAGCGCAACTTGCAGCATTACCAAATGTCATAGCTGGATTGTCCTGAACGAGCTGAACATTTTGATATATGAATCGTTGAAATGGCACAAATACTCTAGGAGGAGTAGCGTGCCAAAAAACGTACGGACGGAAGATAGTAACTATAATAATAATATTAACTAGAAAAACCGCATTTCCTACGAAAATGCACGTGTGAATGCCTTAGCGCCGCTCCGCCCTTCTCGCGGCGACCGCGGGAAGTCGAGCTGGTCCACCCTTAAACACTCTCGTGCCTTTCCCGTACCCGTTCGGCACCTAATGCGTGCACTCGATTTGGTCCACATTCCAAAATGGCCGCCTTCCCATTTATCGTACAACGTTAATGCCAGAGGGTTTTCTGTGCGTCTTGGTGAATTGGACAAGTGTACCAAATTTCATGATCCTATGTGAAACTAAGGCCAATGCGGAGGGTAGTTTGAAATATTCTAGGTGGCGCTCTTGAGCCGTTTCTTTTGCAATTTTGGCCACGCCTGCAAAATATGTAATTTTTCACCAGTCCTGACGAGTCTGCCAAATTTGGTGAGTTTTGGGATATGATAAAGCCCCCAAAAGGCCAAACGTATTGTGACGGCGTTACGTCTGATTCGCCACGTCGCCACGCCCACATGCTCCACCCAAAACGGTCAGTGTTGGAAAGCTTGTTACAGCAACATGTCTTCGGTCACTGGACAGACCGTCACGCTGATTAGGTAACAGGTGTCCGATCGGGACGTTCAATGTACAACTGTACACTTCCTGTTGTGAGGGGGCGTGGCTTAATTAATGTCATGATTTGACCATTCAGTATTGCAGGGGACCGGATGTGGGTCAATCATTGAAGGTTTGATGAATTAGACAGTTTTCGTGTAGGTGCTATTAGTGTTTCGTTTGTGACGGCGTTACGTCCGATTCGCCACATTGCCACGCCCACAAGCTCCACCCAAAATGGTCAGTGTTGGAAAGCTTGTAACAGCAGCATGTCTTTGGTCACTGGACAGACCGCCACGCTGATTAGGTAAAAGGTGTCCGATCGGGCCGTTCAATGTACAACTGTACACTTCCTGTTGTGAGGGGGCGTGGCTTAATTAATGTCATGATTTGACCATTCAGTATTGCAGGGGACCGGATGTGGGTCAATCATTGAAGGTTTGATGTATTAGACTGTTTTCGTGTAGGTGCTATTAGTGTTTCGTTTGTGACGGCGTTACGTCTGATTCGCCACGTAGCCACGCCCACAAGCTCCACCCAAAACGGTCAGTGTTGGAAAGCCTGTTACAGCAACATGTCTTTGGTCACTGGACAGACCGTCACGCTGATTAGGTAACAGGTGTCCGATCGGGACGTTCAATGTACAACTGTACACTTCCTGTTGTGAGGGGGCGTGGCTTAATTAATGTCATGATTTGACCATTCATTATTGTAGGGGACCGGTTGTGGGTCAATCACTGAAGGCTTGATGTATTAGACAGTTTTCGTGTAGGTGCTATTAGTGTTTCGTTTTTCATGGCGAGATGCCTAATTTTGAGGCCTGGCCACGCCCCTTCATCATATATGAAAACATGAGGTTTTGATCATTTTTTACTCCCCCATGTCTGAGTGATGAGTCTGCCAAATTTGGTGAGATTTAGGATATGATAAAGCCCCCAAACGGCCATTTCATTTTAGCTCCATTCATTTTCAATGGGAAAAAGATGGCCGAAAAGGCTGAATATCTCAAAAAGCTAAAGTTGCAGCATTACCAAAAGTCATAGCCGGATTGTCCTAAATGAGCTGAACATTTTGATATATGAATTGTTGAAATCGCACCAAAACTGTGCGAGTAGTTACATGCCAAAAAACGTACGGAATGAAGATAGTAACATCTATAAACTGTAGATAATAATAACTAGAAAAACCGCATTTCCTGCGAAAATGCACGTGTGAATGCCTTAGCGCCGCTCCGCCCTTCTCGCGGCGACCGCGGGAAGTCGAGCTGGTCCACCCTGAAACACTCTCGTGCCTTTCCCGTGCCCGTTCGGCACCCAATGCGTGCACCCAATTTGGTCCACATTCCAAAATGGCCGCCTTCCCATTTATCGTACAACGTTGACGCCAGAGGGTTTTCTGTGCGTCTTGGTGAATTGGACAAGCGTACCAAATTTCATGATCCTACGTGAAACTAAGGCCAATGCGGAGGGTAGTTTGAAATTTTCTAGGTGGCGCTCTTGAGCCGTTTCTTTTGAAATTTTGGCCACGCCCCCAAAATATGTAATCGTTCACCAGTCCTGATGAGTCCACCAAATTTGGTGAATTTTGGGATATGACAAAGCTCCCAAAATGCCATTTCATTTTAGCTCCATTCATTTTCAATGGGATAAAAATGGCCGAAAAGGTCGCCTTTCCTTTCATCGTACAACGTTGGTGCCAGAGGGTTTTCTGTGCGCCTTGGTGAATCGGGGAGGTGTACCAAATTTCATGATCCTACGTGAAACTAAGGCCAATGCGGAGGGTAGTTTGAAATATTCTAGGTGGCGCTCTTGAGCCCTTTCTGTTGCAATTTTGGCCACGCCCCCAAAATATGTAATTTTTCACCAGTCCTGACGAGTCTGCCAAATTTGGTGAGTTTTGGGATATGATAAAGCTCCCAAAAGGCCAAACGTATTGTGACGGCGTTACGTCTGATTCGCCACATCGCCACGCCCACATGCTCCACCCAAAACGGTCAATCGTGGAAAGCTTGTTACAGCAACATGTCTTTGGTCACTGGACAGACCGTCACGCTGATTAGGTAACAGGTGTCCGATCGGGACGTTCAATGTACAACTGTACACTTCCTGTTGTGAGGGGGCGTGGCTTAATTAATGTCATGATTTGACCATTCAGTATTGCAGGGGACCGGATGTGGGTCAATCACTGAAGGTTTGATGTATTAGACGGTTTTCGTGTAGGTGCTATTAGTGTTTCGTTTGCGATGGCGTTACGTCTGATTCGCCACATCGCCACGCCCACATGCTCCACCCAAAACGGTCAGTGTTGGAAAGCTTGTTACAGCAACATGTCTTCGGTCACTGGACAGACCGTCACGCTGATTAGGTAACAGGTGTCCGATCGGGACGTTCAATGTACAACTGTACACTTCCTGTTGTGAGGGGGCGGGGCTTAAATAATGTCATGATTTGACCATTCAGTATTGCAGGGGACGGGATGTGGGTCAATCACTGAAGGTTTGATGTATTAGACGGTTTTCGTGTAGGTGCTATAAGTGTTTCGTTTTTCATGGCGAGATGCCTAACTTTGAGGCCAGGCCACGCCCCTTCAGCATATATGAAAACGTGAGGTTTTGATATTTTTTCACTCCCCCATGTCTGAGTGATGAGTCTGCCAAATTTGGTGAGATTTAAGATATGATAAAGCCCCCCAAAGGCCATTTCATTTTAGCTCCATTCATTTTCAATGGGAAAAAAATGGCCGAAAAGGCTAAATATCTCAAAAAGCTAAAGTTGCATCATTACCAAAAGTCATAGCTGGATTGTCCTGAGCGAGCTGAACATTTTGATATATGATTTGTTGAATTGGCACAAAAACTGTAGGAGGAGTAGCGTGCCAAAAAACGTACGGATGGAAGATAGTAACTGGAATAATATTAAATATAAACACAATCTCTATAGTGTGAATGCCTTGTTGGCATTCACACAACTAGAAAAACCGCATTTCCTACGAAAATGCACGTGTGAATGCCTTAGCGCCGCTCCGCCCTTCTCGCGGCGACCGCGGGAAGTCGAGCTGGTCCACCCCGAAACACTCTCGTGCCTTTCCCGTACCCGTTCGGCACCTAGTGCGTGCACTCAATTTGGTCCACATTCCAAAATGGCCGCCTTCCCATTTATCGTACAACGTTGACGCCAGAGGGTTTTCTGTGCGTCTTTGTGAATTGGACAAATGTACCAAATTTCATGATCCTACGTGTAACTAAGGCCAATGCGGAGGGTAGTTTGAAATTTTCTAGGTGGCGCTCTTGAGTCGTTTCTGTTGCAATTTTGGCCACGCCCACAAAATATGTAATCGTTCACCAGTCCTGATGAGTCTGCCAATTTTGGTGAGTTTTGGGATACGACAAAGCCCCCAAAATGCTATTTCATTTTAGCTCCATTCATTTTCAATGGGATAAAAATGGCCGAAAAAGTCGCCTTTCCTTTGATCGTACAACGTTGGTGCCAGAGGGTTTTCTGTGCGCCTTGGTGAATCGGGGAGGTGTACCAAATTTCATGATCCTACGTGAAACTAAGGCCAATGCGGAGGGTAGTTTGAAATATTCTAGGTGGCGCTCTTGAGCCCTTTCTGTTGCAATTTTGGCCACGCCCCCAAAATATGTAATTTTTCACCAGTCCTGACGAGTCTGCCAAATTTGGTGAGTTTTGGGATATGATAAAGCTCCCAAAAGGCCAAACGTATTGTGACGGCGTTACGTCTGATTCGCCACATCGCCACGCCTACATGCTCCACCCAAAACAACCAGTCGTGGAAAGCTTGTTACAGCAACATGTCTTCGGTCACTGGACAGACCGTCACGCTGATTAGGTAACAGGTGTCCGATCGGGATGTTCAATGTACAACTGTACACTTCCTGTTGTGAGGGGGCGTGGCTTAATTATTGTCATGATTTGACCATTCAGTATTGCAGGGGACCGGATGTGGGTCAATCACTGAAGGTTTGATGTATTAGACTGTTTTCGTGTAGGTGCTATTAGTGTTTCGTTTGTGACGGCGTGACGGCTGATTCGCCACATCGCCACGCCCACATGCTCCACCCAAAACGGTCAGTGTTGGAAAGCTTGTTACAGCAACATGTCTTCGGTCACTGGACAGACCGTCCCGCTGATTAGGTAACAGGTGTCCGATCGGGACGTTCAATGTATAACTGTACACTTCCTGTTGTGAGGGGGCGTGGCTTAATTAATGTCATGATTTGACCATTCAGTATTGTAGGGGACCGGTTGTGGGTCAATCACTGAAGGTTTGATGTATTAGACGGTTTTCGTGTAGGTGCTATTAGTGTTTCGTTTTTCATGGCGAGATGCCTAACTTTGAGGCCAGGCCACGCCCCTTCAGCATATATGAAAACGCGAGGTGTTGATCATTTATTACTCCCCCATGTCTAAGTGATGAGTCTGCCAAATTTGGTGAGATTTAGGATATGATAAAGCCCCCAAAATGCCATTTCATTTTAGCTCCATTCATTTTCAATGGGAAAAAAATGGCCGAAAAGGCTAGATATCTCAAAAAGCTAAAGTTGCAGCATTACCAAAAGTCATAGCTGGATTGTCCTGAGCGAGCTGAACATTTTGATATATGAATCGTTGAAATGGCACAAATACTCTAGGAGGAGTAGCGTGCCAAAAAACGTACGGACGGAAGATAGTAACATATAGGAATAATAATAAATATAAACACAATCTCTATAGTGTGAATGCCTTGTTGGCATTCACACAACTAGATTGCATTTCCTGAGAAAATGCATGTGTGAATGCCAAAATGGCCGCTTCACCTAATTTGCATGTTCAATCAAAATGGCCGCTTCACCTAATGTGCTTGTTAAATCTAAATGGCTACCTCACCTACTTTAATTGTAGAACTAAAATGGCAACAATACATGCATTGTCTTGTTTCGCAAGGTAATTAACTGCCTTGTATATTGAACCAAAATGGCCGTTTCACCTAATGCATAAAAATGCCACGCCCCCAAAATATGTAATCGTTCACCAGTCCTGATTTGTCCGCCAAATTTGGTGAGTTTTGGGATATGACAAAGCCCCCAAAAGGCCATTTCATTTTAACTCCATTCATTTTCAATGGGATAAAAAATTCCTAAAAGGTCGCCTTTCCATTTATCTTACAACGTTGGTGCCTGAGGGTTTTCTGTGCATCTTGGTGAATCAGGGAAAATTATCTGAAAAAGCTAAAATGAGCAAAAATGCTGAATATTATCTAAAATAGCAGAAAGAAGCTTAAATTAGCTGAAGGAATTAGAAATAGCATAACTTTGAATAATCTGAAATATCTGAAACAATCTGAAATCTGAAAAAAACTTGAAATGAGTAATGAGCATAACTTGTAAATAATCTGAAAAACTGCTTAAGATAGCAAAAACATCTGAATATTATCTAAAATAGCAGAAAGAAGCTTAGAATAGCTGAATGAATTAGAAAGAGCATAACTGTGAATAATCTGAAATATCTGAAACAATTTGAAATTAGTAATAATAAGTAGAAAATGTAGAAATTATCTGAAAAACAGCTTAAGATACAAAGTAGCAAAAAGAGCTGAATATGATCCAGAACAGCAGGAAGGAACTTAAATTAGCAGAAAGAAGTGGGCAGAGCACAATTTTGCTGACTGAGGCTGGAACAAATTGGCTGAAAAAGCTTAAATTAGCATAAAAAACTAAATAGTAGCTAAAATAACTGAATTTAGTAGAAATAATCTCAAAGGAGCAAAAGAAGATGGAATTAGCAGAAATAATTTACAGGAAGCACAAACATGTTGAACGTAGCTGAATAAAGTGAAAAGGAACACAAAACTGTCTAAATACCAGCTGAAATTAACTGATTAAAAAAAAAGTTATATGACAGTACTATGTCTTTGGGTTTGCTCTCAGATACTATACCAATTGTCAGCTTAATAGCTATAAAAACACCTTAGTTCTAGTATTTTATTCCTCTTTAGCTAGCAGAACGTTCTGAGCTATAACCTCACCAAATTTCAGAACTTTATGTGTAAAAATGGCTGAGTTAAACCTATTCAAAAGTAGTGCTGGCAGCCATGTTGGATTTGTGATTTTACTGCAGCATTTGATGGAAAACGTTGTCAGCTGTCATCACAACTTTCAGACTTTCAGCTTAATATGACAAAATTTGACTGATTTATTGTATCCACCCCGACCTTTTTTTTTAACTAAGGCAGTCATCTAGAAATTTTATTTTCAGTCAGTCTAGATTTGAAGGGTGTAAAATGAGCTCATTTCATTTTATCTAAGAACAAAATGTCAGAAAAGGCTAAATATTTCAAAAGCTGAACTTGCCCCAATACCAAAAGTCCTATGAGGATTCTCATAGCATTTCATTTATTTAAAATGTGTCAACCAAACAAAGCATAAAATACAAAAGGAAAAGACAGAAAACATTTAAAATGGAATAGCTTGTTACAGTATTACAATCAAATAAAACAAACCTAATTTTACAAAACCCCAAAATAATATTTACACAAGCAAAATAATACAACTGTCTGTGGCTCAGCTTTATATGTTGAGATCGTGAGGTCCTACAAAATCTGTGTATGGTTTGTTCTTTCATGGATTCTACAAGTACCTGGGTGTTCATCTTAACAACAAGCTGGACTGGACTGACCACACAGCGGCCCTCTACAAGAAAGGACTGAGCAGACTGCATCTACTGAGGAGACTCAGGTCCTTCGGTGTGCAGGGGCTCTTCTCAGGACCTTCTTTGATGCTGTGGTGGCATCAGCCATCTTCTATGGAGTGGTCTGTTGGGGGAGCAGCATCTCCACTGCTGACAGGAAGATCCTCAGGAACTCCAGCTCTGTCCTGGGGTGTCATGTTGACCCAGTGGAGGTGGTGGCTGACAGGAGAATGAGGACCAAGCTTCAGCGCATGCTGGAGTTCCCGTCCCACCATGCACCACTCTCTGACAGCCCTGAGCAGCTCCTTTAGTGCCCGGCAGCACCCTAAGTGCGTGAAGGAAAGATACCACAGGTCTTTCCTTCTGGTCGCTGTCAGACTGTACAACACCCGCTGCTCTTAGTAGTTATATTTCGTTCTATACTGTTTCTGTGTTTTTGTACTCATTTTTATTATTTGTGTATATATAGATTTTAAACATTTTTTGTACTGTCCTGCTCTGTCCTCTATGCTGCTGTGGCAATGTAAATTTCCCCACTGTGGGATTAATAAAGGCATCTTATCTTATCCATCTTAAGAACAAAATCCATTTGGGATGATGGGATACATTTTGTGATCTGAAGAGGAGCTTTGACAATAAACTATGATTTTTATGGACCCGAGTATATGAAACAGAAACAAAAAAGCATTTGTATATTAAAAAATAAAAAAAATTTATTGTCATGAAACAAAATTTTCCAAATACATTCAACATATAATTCAATACATCACTGAGAACATATATATATATATATATATATATATATATATATATATATATATATATATAATATATATATATATATATATATAATGTATA
>JBBPBX010102769.1:0-11988 GCA_038048925.1 Garcialebias charrua
TGGAATGGGTCAAAGAAGGGTGTAAGATTAGAGTTGTGTTACTTAACAAGACGTTCAAAGCACTTCATTGTGATGGGTGTAAGAGCCACAGGGCGATAGTCATATCCACAGTATTCCTACGCCCCATGATGCTTTGCGCGAAATGTGCACACGACTTCCGGTTGACCGGAAACACCGTTTGTTTACATGCGAGTAATACAGTTGAAGACAGTCCAAACTTTGTTGTTTTAGTTCATTAAAAATGTGGGAACACCACTCGTTTTGTTAAAAGGCAGCACGGTGGCACAACTGGTAGAGCTGCTGCCTCTCAGCGAGAAGGTTGCCGGTTCAAATCCCGGTCCGGGGCCTTTCTGGGTGGAGTTTGCATGTTCTCCCCGTGCATGCGTGGGTTTCCTCCGGGTACTCCGGTTTCCTCCCACAGACCAAAAAACATGCTTGTTAGGCTGATTGGTGACTCTAAATTGACCCTAGGTGTGAGTGTGAGAGTGGATGGTTGTTTGGTGTGAGTGAGACAGGTCCCTCTTGTAAATGAGTCCCCGTGACTCAACGAGGCTAGCCTGTATAAATAAAGGTTGAATGAATGAATGAAAAGAGGAGGGACAAATAAAAAGAAATTACAGATGTTACCTGATCGCGCAGACATAATTTAAAAATACATAAATAGCGAACGCGTTTGCTCCGGCCTCTCGGCTAAGGTTTATTAGCAGCTAACTCGGCTAAAAATACCGGTCGCGTCTGAGATCTATCGTTTTAAGACAGTAAATCTTCCAAAACTCTCATTAATAAACCCTCCCCGAATAAAAAGATGTTACCTGATCGCGCAGACATAATTTAAAACTACATAAATAGCGAACGCGTTTGCTCCGGCCTCTCGGCTAAGGTTTATTAGCAGCTAACTCGGCTAAAAATACCGGTCGCATCTGAGATCTATCGTTTTAAGACAGTAAATCTTCCAAAACTCTCATTAATAAACCCTCCCCGAATAAAAAGATGTTACCTGATCGCGCAGACATAATTTAAAACTACATAAATAGCGAACGCGTTTGCTCCGGCCTCTCGGCTAAGGTTTATTAGCAGCTAACTCGGCTAAAAATACCGGTCGCATCTGAGATCTATCGTTTTAAGACAGTAAATCTTCCAAAACTCTCATTAATAAACCCTCCCTGAATAAAAAGAAATTAGATGTTACCTGATCGCGCAGACACAGCCATAGAGAAGGATGCAGGAACACTCTTTCTTTGTTTTGGGTCCGTGTTGAAAACACTGTTGTTTTAGCCAAAGATTTAGCTTGGTCCGGTTGTTGGTGCTGCCGCGAACAGCACAGCAGGTACCTGAACCCCGGTAGGACATTTCAGTAAACGTTCCGTTTAAACCAGTCAGAGACTTAAAGGGAACTCCCTACTGTTAAGGTGTGATCTGTCAATTTACATGTATGTGTTACCTCAGCTTGCAATTTACATATGATGGTGCGTGACTCCTGTTATAAATCCACACGCACACACAGTCTAGTTCATTGAATTGATAAAGCTCCTCGGATGAGAAGCGAAACGTCTTCTGTTACAAATAAAGTCCAGTTGATCTTGAATTGAACGCCTTTTTGATTTATCATGTCCTGGATGACTGAGAATCTTCACCAGCATGTTCCGTTTAAACAAAAGCTGTGTTTGCTCCGATAAAATGAATGAAAATAACTTTCAAAAACACCCGCGATCCATACTCGCCTATGGAATAAAGGCACTTCCGGTGTCAGACAGGAAGTACAATGCACATTCGCTTCTACAGTGACACCCCCAAGAATACTGTGGATAGGCTGCTGTTTGTTTTTTTAGGTACTGGTCTGATTGTGGCTGCCTTGAAGGAGGAGGGAATGATGGCTTGCTTCAGTTGTTAAAAAATGTCTGTGTCAGCATAAGGGCAAGCTGGTCTGCACATTCCTTGAGTACCGGTAGTCCTCCTAGTACGGTATGTTGTCAGGTCCTGCTGCCTTCCTGGAGTTTATGTTTTTCAGTGTCCCGCAGACCTCCACTGTTTTGAGACTCAGGGACTGCTCATCAGGTGGTGGGCTTTCCTTCATTGCTGGGGAGTTGTTTTGTGCTTCAACTCTGCCAATATATTTGTTGAGTTTGTTTAGGAACTCCATTATGTCACTGAAAGGCATTTTGTTGTCAAAATAAATGAATAAATAAAAGAAACCGTCCAGATGACCTAACTGAACATTGTTGGATTTTTTACCTAGATTTTTGAGCATGAACTTTGACATTTCAGAATCAGAATAGGCTTTATTATCACTGCACTGAGATACAAGGCCCTTAACCCCCACCATCTGCTCCCTAAACAGGTCTCTCTTGAAAATGAGTTCTCGTGGCTCAATGAGACTACCTGTATAAATAAAGGGTAAATGAAAAACAACGAGAACATGTACCGGTACATACAGTCATCCGAAAGATGGAATAGTTCTAATAAGACTCCACAGAAGGGGTGGGAGGGAGGGGGTTTGTGATAGATAAGCTTTTACTTAGTTTACAGATTTCCCAGGAGAAATTGACAAGTTGGCATGTTCCGAGGCTAGCTGGGGAGAGGTTCAGATAACCCCAATTGTTGATTTAT
This sequence comes from Garcialebias charrua, assembly GCA_038048925.1. NCBI lineage: Eukaryota > Metazoa > Chordata > Actinopteri > Cyprinodontiformes > Rivulidae > Garcialebias > Garcialebias charrua. Next base: position 2,608 of record JBBPBX010102769.1, read on the forward strand.
TCAGGCAGACTATTTTTCCATCAGCCTTGAGCCTGTAGTGATAACTTTCCAAGGTCCGAAATGTCCAGATTAAAGTGCATTCCACTGGTCTGTGCTTACGAGCCTCTTCAAGATGGCTTTTTCATGCTGACGAGTCCCAAAGTCGCAGGTGGCATGTGATTCAAATCACTTCCAACTTACGGTTTCACTCGTAAATCAGCTGATTTTTGAGTCCTCCAAGCATGAACCAAACCTTCACATAAGCAGCAGCTTGTCAAGGTCCAAATTAGCTGCAGCCATCTTCTTTGTATGTTGATAAACCAGGATCCAGACTATTCCAAAAACAGGAAACCTGTTATCATAAATCCAGTTATCGGCAATTTCAGCATCCTCAGTCATAGCAGAGGTAGACACATCCCCCCCCCCCAGGGATATATCCAGCTGCACACCTCATCTGAGCAGATGAGGGTTCTCCAGGACCCTATCGCTTTGTTGAAAAAATTTGTAATATACGTCGAAAGTCCAGTTGGTCAGATCCAAAACAGTAGTTTCCATTTCAGAAGATGTGTTAAAAAAAAAAGGAGCTGCTTCGATAAACAGACAGAGAGCAAAAAAATAAAGGAGGAGGAAAACAGGGAGCGGCAAGGAATGCATGCGCCTCGTTAGAGAGCTTGAGAGAAAAAAAAAAGGTACAGTAGGTAGAGATTGTCTAGATGCCTCACCACATGCTCCTGGTGTTGGCTGAATCATGGAGAAAGCTCTATGCCTTCATAGCATGAGCGCGTTTTGCTTTATGGCATGGTTTAATTTGGCTCTGGCTTTTCTGAGAGCAGTGTGTTCTCCAGACTTGAGCCCAGTGTTCCGTGCTTTCAGCGTGACCTGCACCCTGCACCTCCTCCATCATGCATGCTGCAGTTTGCCCAGGACGTGAAAGTTCTCATGGTACTGACACCTTTCATGCACTTTTCTATGAATCTAGTCACATACTCGTTCACATACTCGTTCATGCATACGTTCTAATTGTGTGTTGCTGCTGCTTTGAAAATGGCCCAGTCAGTGCATTCAAAGCAGTCTTGAAGAGCTTCCATAGCTCCCTCTGAACTAATCAAAGTCAAAGTCAACTTTATTGTCAAAACTGCAATATGTACAGGACATGTACACAGGATTGAAATTGCATTTCTCTCAGTCCCTCGGTGCAACAGTAACCATTTAAACACTAAAACACTAAAACATTTAATAAACATAAGCATAAAATGAAATAATAAAAGTGTAATACTGTCCTGAGTTTTTGCATAGTAGTTTTTGCATAGTAGTATAAAAGTATGAAAAGTTACACCAACACTAAAACACTAAACATTTAATAAACATAAGCATAAAATGAAATAATAAAAGTGTAATACTGTCCTGAGTTTTTTGCATAGTAGTATAAAAGTGTAAAAAGTATATCTATAAAATAAAATGAAGGTTCTGGCATTGACATTTGTAAAAGAGTGACAAAGTCAGAGTCAGAGTCAGAGAGTCTTTATTGTCATTTGCACCGCATGTGGTACATGAGATGAAAACGAGATTATGTACACGAGGTCCCAGTTACATCCAACAACAAATGAAAGAGAAAAACAGTAATAACATCTAGAACTAACTAAGAAAAGCATCAACTAGTAATACACTAAGCCTAATATAGTGGGAATAAACAGCAGCACGAACATGAGTTTGTATGAGCAGATGGTCACAGATGAACACAGATGAACACAGCAACAAGAAAACAGATCAGCATCAGCATGATGTGATATTTTGCAGTGTTTATTTTTTATTTTATTTTTATTTATTCATGAGTCTAACAGCCTCAGGGTAGAAGCTGTTCCTCAGTCTAGTGGTTCTACACTTGATGCTCCTCAACCTCCGTCCTGAGGGGAGTGGGGCAAAGAGTGAGTGTGCTGGATGAGTGAGGTCTTTCATGATGCAGGTGGCTCTTTTCCTGCATCTGGAGGTGTAAATGTCTGTGATGGTGGGGAGACTGACTCCAACAGACTTCTGTGCAGCCTTCACCACTCTCTGCAGAGCTTTCCTCTCTTCAACTGTGCAGCCTCCATGCCACACGTTGATGCTGGAGCACAGGATGCTCTCCACTGCACACCTGTAGAAGGAGGTGAGGACTGGGCTGCTCAGACCAGCTCGTCTCAGCCGTCTGAGGAAGTAGAGTCTCTGATGACCTTTCTTGATCAGGCTGGTGGTGTTGTTGCTCCAGCTGAGGTTATCATTCATGTGTACACCCAAGTATTTGTAGCTGGAGACCACTTCCACTGCAGACCCACCTATTTTCAGTGGGGCATGGGTGTGTTTGTTCCTTCTGAAGTCCACAATCATCTCCTTTGTCTTCTTCACATTCATGTGAAGATTATTCTCTTTGCACCAGCTCTCCAGGTGTTCCACCTCCTGTCTGTAGCTGGACTCATCATTGTTTGTGATGCATCCCACCACCGCTGTATCATCTGCAAACTTAACAATATGACAGCCTGGAAGTGTGGCTGTACAATCATATGTGAGCAGAGTGAACAGAAGGGGGCTCAGCACACATCCCTGAGGAGAGCCAGTGCTGAGGGTTATGGTGGAGGAGGAGAAGTTGTGGATCTTCACGGACTGTGGTCTGTCTGTTAAGAAGTCTAGTACCCAGTTACAAATAGAGGGGCTTAGTCCAAGTGTAGATAGTTTGTCTATCAGAGTTTGGGGGATCATGGTGTTGAAGGCAGATGTGAAGTCCACAAAGAGCAGACGCACGTATGAAAAAGCATGGGCTTGTATGCTGAATATGAGGAGCCTAGGTGGGGTTGGGGTGTAGGCTTTGATTTAAAGTTAATCTTATCTCACTCAGCCTTTATAACCTGAATCCCACACTCATTGCTCTTTGAATTGAAAAAGCTCCTCAGATGAAACGTCTTCTGTTACAAATAAAGTCCAGTTGTTTTTGTATTGAAAGTTTTTTGAATTTATCATGTCCTGAATGACTGAGAATCTTCACCAGCACTTTTAAGTTAGTAAGTAAGTAAACTTTATTTATATAGCACCTTTCACAGATATAAAATCACAAAGTGCTTTACAGAAGAAATACACATAATAAAACTTTTGATTTAAAGTTAATCAAAGGCCTGTTTACTTCAATTGTGTTGATTTTACAGGCTCCAAACTTGAGTTAACCCTTTTTTTGTGATCAGTCAAAAGTGTCTGTTTCTCCTTTTAGACTGATGGCAACCTTGTCATCAACACCTGGAAGTCTGTGTGGGAGTCAAACACAGCAGGATCTGATGTATTGCGTCTGTGCATGCAGGACGATCGCAACCTGGTCATGTACAACAAACATGGCACCCCAAGGCGGTCCAACTCTCACAACCCTAGTTTTAGCAAGTGTCGTCTTCAGCTCACTGATGATGGAAAACTGCTCGTGTACAGCGACGCTTCAGAACTCTGGAGCTCCGCCCGTTCCCAAGGAATAAAGTAGGAGGGAGTCTGTAGTTGCTCTGTCACCTATTGAAATAAAACTTCCTGAGAAACTTAGGTTTTTGTGTCTGTGTTCAAAAGATTAAAAGATTTGAGAGGGGTGTGAAGGAAGCTTTTTATATTAAGAGAGAAAAGCCTTCTCGGAGGAGGTATCAGATTCCAACTTTCAAAAACGTACAATGCAGCTTTAGGACTGATTCCCAGACGATTTTCACACCTGATGGGAACAGAGGAGCCTCGTCTGTGAACTAGACTAACAAAGACCTTAAGAAACCCCTACTGTTAATAATAATAATAATGCATTTTATTTGGTAGCGCCTTTCAAAGCACTTAAGGACACTTTACAGCATTAAAAACACAATAAAAACAGTATAAAATAACTATATACCGGTAAAAAGAAAAATTAAAATCAATTAAAAAAACACACAAAAAAGAAAATATATAAAATAACTACATAAAAAAGAAAAATTAAAGTGAGAAGGCTAACTTGAACAGATGAGTTTTGAGTTTTGATTTGAAGGTCAGAAGGCAGTCAATGTTACGGATGTCTGGGGGAAGAGCGTTCCAGAGTTGGGGAGCAGAGTGAGAAAAGGCTCTGTGTCCCATGGTGCGGAGGCGGACAAGAGGCACGTTAAGGTGGATGGAAGAGGAAGAACGAAGGGAGCGTGAATGGGTGGTAATGTGCAGGAGATCAGACAGGTAAGGAGGGGCGAGGCTATGAATAGCCTTGAAAGTGTATAACAGGATTTTAAATTGAATTCTGAATGTGACTGGAAGCCAGTGGAGTTGCTGCAAAACTGGGGTGATGTGGTGGAATGAGGGGGTTTTGGTAACAATGCGGGCAGCTGAGTTTTGAACCAATTGAAGCTTACGGGTTAATTTGTGAGGCAGACCAAAAAGGAGAGAGTTACAGTAATCAATTCGAGAAGTGACTGTTAAGGTGTGAGGTGTGATTTGTCAATCTACATACCGGTAGGTATGTGTGTATCTTATCTCTCTAAAACCTGATCCCCACACTCTGCTCTTTGAATTGAGAAAGCTCCTTGTAGAGCGAAACGTCTTCTGTTACAAATAAAGTCCAGTTGTTTCTGTATTTAACGGTTTTTGATTTTAACTAAACGAAGGTATAGAATACAAGACTAGTTCAACAAACTGATACTAATACTATTTTTTGTACTAATACTTTTTTTCCAAATAGTTTCACTTTTTATCCCTATAGTATCAGACTAGTGACTGTCAAACATGTCCACTAGTTGATGAGTGCAACGAAATCTGGCCTTGCTAGTTAACTTTGTTTATGTTTGTTTATGTTTGTTTATTAAATTTGTTCATTTTTTTACAAAAGAAACAATACAAGGCAATCTCATAATGATAGTGTACAAAATGTAAAAAAATGAAAGGTGGCAGAAAGAAGAATAAATCTTATTATATCTGCCCCTTATCTCCAACAATCAGATTAAACAACAGTAGTCAAACCATGTAAACAATAATAATCTTCAACCAACTTTTTCCAACAGTCAGGTTAAACAATAATATTCTTCAACCAACAGTACAAAATTACTAACTCTTTTTAATTTTCTAACTAACAGTACAAAATGACTAACTCTTTCTAATTTTCTAACTAATACAATACACATTACGTTATTTCACATATATTTTTTTAACACATTTGTTTTGATCATTTTTTTAAATGTAAACATTGACTTGGCATTTTTAACTACATTCTCCAAGCCATTCCATAATCTAATTCCCTGGATTGAGGTAGAACGTCCCTTCAAACTGGTTCTGAATTGTGGTTTTACAAACAACTCTGTTCCCTTAAGATTATAACAACTTTGTCTTTTAACAAAGTGCATTTGGATATTTAAAGGTAATGCATTATTTTGAGCTCTATACATAACTGATAAAATATTATAGTCTACCAAATCATGGAACTTCAATAATTTTAGTTGATAAAATAATGTACTTGATGGATGACGGTAATGCTTTCTAGTGATAATTCTTACAGCTCTTTTCTAACTAGTTATCATTCAAGATGCACTAGTCATCTAGGTGACATTTTTGGTCATACTGTACTAGGTAATTTAAAAAAAACTACCAGTAGCTAACTAGTGGGCATTTTGGGCATTAACAGTTAACTAGTGCGGATGAAATTATTTGTGCTTTGTACAACTGAGAACTGGTAAAATTTTAGTTAAACTAGTTAACTGTAAGGCAAAAAAAAAAAAAAAACTTCAACTTGTGGACTAGTGAACATTTTAGTTTTTAGTAAGTGACTAGTTAAACTTTTAGGTCCAACTAGTTGAGTAGTTCACACATTTGAGTTTCAATAGTTAAATAATTAACATATAAGATTTTTTTATGCTTACTGGTTAAACCACATGACATAGTCATGAACTAGTTTGGCGTAGTGGTCTGCTAGTACTGTATGTTTAAAAACCATCTTATTGGGACTTTTGGATTAGTGTTGCAAAATGTCTGACTAGTCTGACTTCTGCTCCAGGGTAAACGTGTCAGTAGTTGACAAAAAAAGTAGTTATGAACTATTGTGCAATATTGATACTTGATATCAAGGATATTTAAAAAAAAGATACAAAACTTAGCTAATTTCGCAGTGAATCACTACAAACATAGGTCATTCACTGCTGCTGGGAAAACAATAAGCTACTTTGTACAATAAAATCCAGCCAAACAGGTATCTTGTTAAATAATATTTATGAAAGACAGTAATGAATGGTTTGGCATGAAATGAGCACTTGAAATACAAGACGTGACACGAAACAAATTCAATGCCAAGGTCACAAACAAAAACAAAATAAAATATGTAGTATGACATTAAGTTGTCCTTACACAAGAAAAGACAAGTGCCGTTTATTCTGCGAGGAGTAATTGAGTATTGAGTAATAAATGATAAAATGATAAACAAGAGACAAGATGAGTGTAACTGAGGCCAGAAACCAAACTTACCATTTGTTACAATACAAACTAACAAAGTGGACGGAATACACAAGAAATACATCTCACACAATAAAACGAGATGCAGAAAAAGAAATTGACAGGAAAAAAGAAAACAAGGTTGAAAAAAATCTATTTCTGAACACATGCATGAAAAACACAGAAAAGGTTAAAAAAAAGATAAAAATGCAGTACAACCGATCATTTTCACTGCTATTTGCTGATCTCTCATACATAAAGAGGACAAAATTAGCACAGACTGAGTGAAGGGGTTCTTTCAACAACAATCTGTGATGACTGCAAACAAAAAGTTTCCATAATTTCAAGAACAAGTGAATTCTGAGCTTAAGTCTGCTTAAACCGGTTCAAAAAGCTCCTACACCAACTGGCATTAAAATAGAACTTTTCAATGTACAATCACTATCCAATAAATCATGTCTAATTCATGATCACATTCTGGAGAAAAACTTGGACTTCATGTGCCTCACAGAAACCTGGCATCAACCAGACGTGTTCAGTTCTCTGAATGAAGCTTGTCCCTCTGGATATAGTTATCTGCAGAGAGCCCGCAGCACTGGCCGCGGTGGTGGTCTGGCTGTAATTTACCGCAGTAATTTAAAATTGTCACATCTGTCTTCTCATAATTTTTCTTCTTTTGAATGCTTGGCCTTCAACTTCAAAGCCCCACTCCTGATGAACGTTATATTGATTTATAGACCTCCCAAACCACATGTTTCATTTAACTCAGAAATGCATGACCTCCTCACTTTTTTCTGCACCTCCCCTGTAAAAACTATTTTTCTTGGCGATCTAAATATCCACATGGACAATTCCTCTTCCCCTCTGGCTACAGATTTTAAGTCTCTTTTGGAATCTCTCAACCTCACCCAACATGTGGACGCCCCTACGCACAACAGGGGGCATACTCTGGATTTGGTGATTACAGACACTGTACTCATCAATAACTTGTCTGTATATGACCTGGGTGTCTCAGACCACAGGGTCATCTCCCTGGAAGTGCCTTCAACTTCGCCTGCTTCTAACCCAAAAAGACCTATCCAGTTCCGTGACTATAAAAACATTTCCCCTGATGTTTTGTCTGCTGATCTTCACGCCCTGACCGCTGTCAATCACTCATCTGCAGATGACTCTGTGGATTATTACAACCAATCTCTCCAGGAGCTTCTGGACCTACATGCTCCCTTGAAGTCAAGACTGGTGTCTTTCTCCCGTTCAGCCCCTTGGTACACTGATGAGCTGCGCAGGATGAAGGCAACTGGCCGTGCTATTGAGAGACGTGTAAAATCATCTGGTCTCTCTGTGCATAAGCAAGCGTACAAAGAACATCAGAAAGCGTACGCCTATTCGCTTAAAGAAGCACGCTCCAAATATTATTCCAACATCATCAACACCTGCCCTGGAAACTCTAAACAGCTCTTCTCCACAATAACTCATCTGCTTAATCCCATTAAACAAACTCATGAGGACTCTGTTCAAAAATGCAACCTGTTCCTTTCATCATTTAAAAACAAAGTTGACACTATCAGATCTCAGCTCCACAACCTCCCTGATCTTAGTGTACCATCTACCCGTCTGCTTTCTGGGACCCTGAGCAGCTTTGATGAAGTCGTTCAGAGTGAGGTAGAGACCATCCTCAAGAAAATGAAGCCTTCATCCTGCGCCCTGGATCCCTTCCCCTCGTCTCTCATAAAATCCAATCACTCTGCAATAAGCCCATTAATCACACAAATAATAAACAAGTCTCTACAATCTGGTCATGTTCCATTGCCTCTAAAAACTGCCATCATTAGGCCTCTTCTGAAAAAATCTAATTTGGATCCCGACATTTTTTCTAATTACCGCCCAATTTCCCACCTCCCATTTCTGTCCAAAGTGCTGGAGAAAGCAGTTGCTGCTCAGCTGCAGGACCACCTACAACAACACTCTCTGTATGAGAAATTCCAGTCTGGATTCAGAGCAGCTCACAGTACTGAGACTGCACTGCTGAGAGTAACAAATGATGTCCTCATGGCTGCTGACACTGGTTCTCCCTCCATCCTTGTCCTCCTTGACCTCACTGCAGCCTTCGACACTGTGGACCATAATATCCTCCTCCACCGTCTTCATGTGGAGGTCGGTCTCTGTGACACTGTCCTGGACTGGTTCAAATCTTTCCTCTCCGATAGGCTGGAATGTGTTAGCCTTGGCAATGCCACTTCCCAGACAGTCGGTGTCTCCTGTGGTGTCCCTCAGGGGTCAGTTCTGGGGCCCCTGCTGTTTTCCCTCTACATGCTGCCTTTAGGTCAAATTATTAATCAGTTCAACATTTCTTTTCACTGCTATGCCGACGACACACAGCTTTACATCAGGACTGGAACATCATCATCATCCCTATCTCCGTCTTCACTCACTGTTCTCTCTGCCTGCCTGGAGGAAATAAAGGCATGGATGAATCAGAATTTTCTTCAATTAAACTGCTCGAAGACTGAGGCCATATTGATTGGCACCCCTCACCAGATACAAACATCAACTTTAACAACAATCTCCTTCTCTGGTCAAGACATCCCCCTCTCCACCTCTGTTACAAATCTTGGAATAAAAATGGACTCTCATCTTACATTTGAAAATCACATTAAGCATCTGTTTAAAACCTGCTTCTTCCATCTTCGAAACATCTCCAGACTTCGCCCTTCTCTGACTTTTCCTGATGCTGAGAAACTCGTCCATGCCTTTGTCTCCTCCAGGCTCGACTACTGCAACTCCCTGTTTATTGGTATCCCTGGCAAAAACCTTCAGAAACTTCAATACATTCAAAACAGTGCAGCAAGGATTCTGTTGAGAGTTCGTAAATTTGAACATATTACACCCATTCTCCATAACCTCCATTGGCTTCCTGTCACCTACAGAATTCAGTACAAAACTGCTCTCATTACAATGCTTGCACGGCACTTCACC
>JBBPBX010102770.1:0-11988 GCA_038048925.1 Garcialebias charrua
GCTTCAATGCATTGTCAAGGCAACCTTATTTATATGTGGGTGGAACACTCCACAGCTTTAAATCATTGTTAAGGCTAACCTATTTATATGTGGGCGGAACACTCTGTAGCTTCACAGTGTTGTCAAGGCAACCTATTTATATGTGGGTGGAACACTCCATAGCTTTAAAGCATTGTTAAGGCTAACCTATTTATATGTGGGCGGAACACTCTTCAGCTTCAAAGTGTTGTCAAGGCAACCTATTTATATGTGGGCGGAACACTCCACAACTTCAAAGCCTTCTCAAGGCCAAACTATTTATGTGTGGGCAGAACACTCCACAGCTTTAAAGTGTCGTCAATTCAACCTATTTGATGTGGGCGAACACTCCGTAGCTTCAAAGCCTTCTCAAGTCCAAACTATTTATATGTAGATGGAACACTCCACAGCTTCAAAGCATTGGTAAGACCAACCTATTTATGTGTGGGCAGAGCACTCCACAACTTTATAGTGTTGTCAAGGCAGCCTATTTATATGTGGACGGAACAGTCCACAGCTTCAAAGCCTTCTCAAGGCCAAACTATTTATGTGTGGGCGGAACATTCCACAGCTTTACAGTGTTGTCATGGCAACCTATTTATATGTGGACGAACACTCTGCAGCTTCAAAGCATTGTCAAGGCAAACCTATTTATATGTGGGCGGAACACTCCACAGCTTCAAAGCCTTCTCAAGGCCAAACTATTTATGTGTGGGCGGAACACTCCACAGCTTTAAAGTGTTGTCAAGGCAACCTATTTACAGTATATGTGGACGGAGCACTCCATAGCTTTAAAGCATTGTTAAGGCCAACCTATTTATATGTGGGCGAAACACTCTGCAGCTTCAAAATGTTGTCAAGGCAACCTATTTATATGTGGGCGGAACACTCCACAGCTTCAAAGACTTCTCAAGACCAAACTATTTATATGTGGGCGGAACACTCCATAGATTTAAAGCATTGTCAAGGCCAACCTATTTATATGTGGGCGAAAACATCTGTAGCCGCAAAGTTATTGTCAAGGCCAAACTATTTATATGTGGGCGGAAAACTCCACAGATTCAATGCATTGTCAAGGCCAACATATTTATATGTGGATGGAACACTGCAGCTTCTAAGTGTTATCAAGGCCACCCTATTTATATGTGGGCGGAACACTCTGCAACTTCAAAGCCTTCTCAAGGCCAAACTATTTATGTGTGGGCGGAACACTCCACAGCTTTAAAGTGTTGTCAAGGCAACCTATTTATATGTGGACGGAACACTCCACAGGTTTAAAGCATTGTTAAGGCCAACCTATTTATATGTGGGCGGAATACTCTGCAGCTTCAAAGTGTTGTCAAGGCAACCTATTTATATGTGGGCGGAACACTCCACAGCTTCAAAGCCTTCTCAAGGCCAAACTATTTATGTGTGGGCGGAACACTCCACAGATTTAAAGTTTTGTCATGGCAACCTATTATATGTGGGCGGAACACTCCGTAGCTTCAAAGCCTTCCCAAGTCCAAACTATTTATATGTAGATGGAACACTCCACAGCTTTAAATTGTTGTCAATGCAACCTATTTATATGTGGGCGGAACACTCCACAGCTTCAAAGCCTTCTCAAGGCCAAACTATTTATGTGTGGGCGAAACATTCCACATCATTAAAGTGTTGTCATAGCAACCTATTTATATGTGGACGGAACACTCCACAGCGTTAAAGCATTGTTAAGGCCAAGCTATTTATATGTGTACGGAACACTCTGTTGCTTCAAAGTGTTGGCAAGGCCAACCTATTTATATGTAGGCGAAAACATACGTAGCTACAAAGCATTGTCAAGGCCAACCTATTTATATGTGGGCGGAACACTCCACAGATTTAATGCATTGTTAAGGACAACATATTTATGTGTGGGCGGAACACTCTGCAGCTTCAAAGTGTTGTCAAGGCAACCTATTTATATGTGGGCGGAACACTCCACAGCTTCAAAACCTTCTCAAGGCCAAACTATTTATGTGTGGGCGGAACACTCCACAGATTTAAAGTTTTATCAAGGCAACCTATTTATATGTGGACGGAACACTCCGCAGCTTCAAAGCATTGTCAATGCCAACATATTTATATGTGGGCAGAACATTCCGCAGCTTCATAACCTTCTCATGGCCAAACTATTTATATGTAGGCGGAACACTCCAAAGCTTTAAAGTGTTGTCAAGGCAACCTATTTATATGTGGACGGAACACTCCACAGCTTCAAAGCATTCTCAAGGCTAAAATATTTATGTGTGGGCGGAACACTCCACAGATTTAAAGCATTGTCAAGGCCAACCTATTTATATGTGGGCGAAAACATCTGTAGCCGCAAAGTTATTGTCAAGGCAACCTATTTATCTGTGGGTAGAACACTCCACAGCTTCAATTGGTAAGGCCAAGCTATTTATGTGTGGGCGGAACATTCCACAGCTTTACAGTGTTGTCATGGCAACCTATTTATATGTGGACGGAACACTCTGCAGTTTCAAAGCATTGTCAAGGCAAACCTATTTATATGTGGATGAAACACTCCACAGCTTCAAAGCCTTCTCAAGGCCAAACTATTTATGTGTGGGCGGAACCCTCCACAGCTTTAAAGTGTTGTCAAGGCAACCTATTTATATGTGGACGGAACACTCCACAGCTTTAAAGCATTGTTAAGGCCAACCTATTTATATGTGGGCGGAACACTCTGCAGCTTCAAAGTGTTGTCAAGGCAACCTATTTATATGTGGACGGAACACTCCACAGCTTCAAAGCATTCTCAAGGCTAAAATATTTATGTGTGGGCGGAACACTCCACAGATTTAAAGCATTGTCAAGGCCAACCTATTTATATGTGGGCGAAAACATCTGTAGCCGCAAAGTTATTGTCAAGGCCAACCTATTTATATGTGGGCGGAAAACTCCACAGATTCAATGCATTGTCAAGGTCAACATATGTATATGTGGATGGAACATTGCAACTTCTAAGTGTTGTCAAGGCCAACCTATTCATATGTAGGCGGAAAACTCTGCTGCTTCAAAGCATTGTCAAGGCAAACCTATTTATATGTGGGCGGAACACTCCACAGCTTCAAAGCCTTCTCAATGCCAAACTGTTTATGTGTGGGCGGAACACTCCAAAGCTTTAAAGTGTTGTCAAGGCAACCTATTTATATGTGGACGGAACACTCCACAGCTTTAAAGCATTGTTAAGGCCAACCTATTTATATGTGGGCGGAACACTCCACAGCTTCAAAGCCTTCTCAAGTCCAAACTATTTATATGTGGGTGTAACACTCCACAGCTTTAAATTGTTGTCAAAGCAACCTATTTATATGTGGGCAGAACACTCCACAGCTTCAAAGCATTGGTAAGGCCAACCTATTTATGTGTGGGCAGAGCACTCAACAGCTTAAAAGTGTTGTCAAGGAAACCTATTTATATGTGGACGGAACATTCGACAGCTTCAAAGCCTTCTCAAGGCCAACCTATTTATATGTGGGTGAAACACTCCATAGCTTTAAAGTGTTGTCAAGGCAACCTATTTATTTGTGGGCGAAACACTCCACAGCTTTAAAGCATTGATAAGGCCAGCCTATTTATATGTGGAAGGAACATTCTGCAGCTTCAATGCATTGTCAAGGCAACCCTATTTAAATGTGGGTGGAACACTCTGTAGCTTCAAAGTGTTGTCAAGGCAACCTATTTATATGTGGGCGGAACACTCCACAACTTCAAAGCCTTCTCAAGGCCAAACTATTTATGTGTGGGCGAAACATTCCACAGCATTAAAGTGTTGTCATCGCAACCTATTTATATGTGGACGGAACACTCCACAGCGTTAAAGCATTGTTAAGGCCAAGCTATTTATATGTGTACGGAACACTCTGTTGCTTCAAAGTGTTGGCAAGGCCAACCTATTTATATGTAGGCGAAAACATACGTAGCTACAAAGCATTGTCAAGGCCAACCTATTTATATGTGGGCGGAACACTCCACAGATTTAATGCATTGTTAAGGACAACATATTTATGTGTGGGCGGAACACTCCACAGCGTTAAAGCATTGTTAAGGCCAAGCTATTTATATGTGTACGGAACACTCTGTTGCTTCAAAGTGTTGGCAAGGCCAACCTATTTATATGTAGGCGAAAACATACGTAGCTACAAAGCATTGTCAAGGCCAACCTATTTATATGTGGGCGGAACACTCCACAGATTTAATGCATTGTTAAGGACAACATATTTATGTGTGGGCGGAACACTCTGCAGCTTCAAAGTGTTGTCAAGGCAACCTATTTATATGTGGGCGGAACACTCCACAGCTTCAAAACCTTCTCAAGGCCAAACTATTTATGTGTGGGCGGAACACTCCACAGATTTAAAGTTTTATCAAGGCAACCTATTTATATGTGGACGGAACACTCCGCAGCTTCAAAGCATTGTCAATGCCAACATATTTATATGTGGGCAGAACATTCCGCAGCTTCATAACCTTCTCATGGCCAAACTATTTATATGTAGGCGGAACACTCCAAAGCTTTAAAGTGTTGTCAAGGCAACCTATTTATCTGTGGGTAGAACACTCCACAGTTTCAATTGGTAAGGCCAACCTATTTATGTGCGGGCGGAACATTCCAGAGCTTTACAGTGTTGTCATGGCAACCTATTTATATGTGGACGGAACACTCTGCAGCTTCAAAGCATTGTCAAGGCAAACCTATTTATATGTGGATGGAACACTCCACAGCTTCAAAGCCTTCTCAAGGCCAAACTATTTATGTGTGGGCGGAACACTCCACAGCTTTAAAGTGTTGTCAAGGCAACCTATTTATATGTGGACGGAACACTCCACAGCTTTAAAGCATTGTTAAGGCCAACCTATTTATATGTGGGCGGAACACTCTGCAGCTTCAAAGTGTTGTCAAGGCAACCTATTTATATGTGGACGGAACACTCCACAGCTTCAAAGCATTCTCAAGGCTAAAATATTTATATGTGGGCGGAACACTCCACAGATTTAATGCATTGTTAAGGACAACATATTTATGTGTGGGCGGAACACTCCACAGCGTTAAAGCATTGTTAAGGCCAAGCTATTTATATGTGTACGGAACACTCTGTTGCTTCAAAGTGTTGGCAAGGCCAACCTATTTATATGTAGGCGAAAACATACGTAGCTACAAAGCATTGTCAAGGCCAACCTATTTATATGTGGGCGGAACACTCCACAGATTTAATGCATTGTTAAGGACAACATATTTATGTGTGGGCGGAACACTCTGCAGCTTCAAAGTGTTGTCAAGGCAACCTATTTATATGTGGGCGGAACACTCCACAGCTTCAAAACCTTCTCAAGGCCAAACTATTTATATGTGGGCGGAACACTCCATAGATTTAAAGCATTGTCAAGGCCAACCTATTCATATGTGGGCGAAAACATCTGTAGCCGCAAAGTTATTGTCAAGGCCAAACTATTTATATGTGGGCGGAAAACTCCACAGATTCAATGCATTGTCAAGGCCAACATATTTATATGTGGATGGAACACTGCAGCTTCTAAGTGTTATCAAGGCCACCCTATTTATATGTGGGCGGAACACTCTGCAACTTCAAAGCCTTCTCAAGGCCAAACTATTTATGTGTGGGCGGAACACTCCACAGCTTTAAAGTGTTGTCAAGGCAACCTATTTATATGTGGACGGAACACTCCACAGGTTTAAAGCATTGTTAAGGCCAACCTATTTATATGTGGGCGGAATACTCTGCAGCTTCAAAGTGTTGTCAAGGCAACCTATTTATATGTGGGCGGAACACTCCACAGCTTCAAAGCCTTCTCAAGGCCAAACTATTTATGTGTGGGCGGAACACTCCACAGATTTAAAGTTTTGTCATGGCAACCTATTATATGTGGGCGGAACACTCCGTAGCTTCAAAGCCTTCCCAAGTCCAAACTATTTATATGTAGATGGAACACTCCACAGCTTTAAATTGTTGTCAATGCAACCTATTTATATGTGGGCGGAACACTCCA
The DNA here is from genome assembly GCA_038048925.1 of Garcialebias charrua. Taxonomy (NCBI): domain Eukaryota; kingdom Metazoa; phylum Chordata; class Actinopteri; order Cyprinodontiformes; family Rivulidae; genus Garcialebias; species Garcialebias charrua. Next base: position 6,055 of record JBBPBX010102770.1, read on the forward strand.
CAGCTTCAAAGCCTTCTCAAGGCCAAACTATTTATGTGTGGGCGAAACATTCCACATCATTAAAGTGTTGTCATAGCAACCTATTTATATGTGGACGGAACACTCCACAGCGTTAAAGCATTGTTAAGGCCAAGCTATTTATATGTGTACGGAACACTCTGTTGCTTCAAAGTGTTGGCAAGGCCAACCTATTTATATGTAGGCGAAAACATACGTAGCTACAAAGCATTGTCAAGGCCAACCTATTTATATGTGGGCGGAACACTCCACAGATTTAATGCATTGTTAAGGACAACATATTTATGTGTGGGCGGAACACTCTGCAGCTTCAAAGTGTTGTCAAGGCAACCTATTTATATGTGGGCGGAACACTCCACAGCTTCAAAACCTTCTCAAGGCCAAACTATTTATGTGTGGGCGGAACACTCCACAGATTTAAAGTTTTATCAAGGCAACCTATTTATATGTGGACGGAACACTCCGCAGCTTCAAAGCATTGTCAATGCCAACATATTTATATGTGGGCAGAACATTCCGCAGCTTCATAACCTTCTCATGGCCAAACTATTTATATGTAGGCGGAACACTCCAAAGCTTTAAAGTGTTGTCAAGGCAACCTATTTATATGTGGACGGAACACTCCACAGCTTCAAAGCATTCTCAAGGCTAAAATATTTATGTGTGGGCGGAACACTCCACAGATTTAAAGCATTGTCAAGGCCAACCTATTTATATGTGGGCGAAAACATCTGTAGCCGCAAAGTTATTGTCAAGGCAACCTATTTATCTGTGGGTAGAACACTCCACAGCTTCAATTGGTAAGGCCAAGCTATTTATGTGTGGGCGGAACATTCCACAGCTTTACAGTGTTGTTATGGCAACCTATTTATATGTGGACGGAACACTCTGCAGTTTCAAAGCATTGTCAAGGCAAACCTATTTATATGTGGATGAAACACTCCACAGCTTCAAAGCCTTCTCAAGGCCAAACTATTTATGTGTGGGCGGAACCCTCCACAGCTTTAAAGTGTTGTCAAGGCAACCTATTTATATGTGGACGGAACACTCCACAGCTTTAAAGCATTGTTAAGGCCAACCTATTTATATGTGGGCGGAACACTCTGCAGCTTCAAAGTGTTGTCAAGGCAACCTATTTATATGTGGACGGAACACTCCACAGCTTCAAAGCATTCTCAAGGCTAAAATATTTATGTGTGGGCGGAACACTCCACAGATTTAAAGCATTGTCAAGGCCAACCTATTTATATGTGGGCGAAAACATCTGTAGCCGCAAAGTTATTGTCAAGGCCAACCTATTTATATGTGGGCGGAAAACTCCACAGATTCAATGCATTGTCAAGGTCAACATATGTATATGTGGATGGAACATTGCAACTTCTAAGTGTTGTCAAGGCCAACCTATTCATATGTAGGCGGAAAACTCTGCTGCTTCAAAGCATTGTCAAGGCAAACCTATTTATATGTGGGCGGAACACTCCACAGCTTCAAAGCCTTCTCAATGCCAAACTGTTTATGTGTGGGCGGAACACTCCAAAGCTTTAAAGTGTTGTCAAGGCAACCTATTTATATGTGGACGGAACACTCCACAGCTTTAAAGCATTGTTAAGGCCAACCTATTTATATGTGGGCGGAACACTCCACAGCTTCAAAGCCTTCTCAAGTCCAAACTATTTATATGTGGGTGTAACACTCCACAGCTTTAAATTGTTGTCAAAGCAACCTATTTATATGTGGGCAGAACACTCCACAGCTTCAAAGCATTGGTAAGGCCAACCTATTTATGTGTGGGCAGAGCACTCAACAGCTTAAAAGTGTTGTCAAGGAAACCTATTTATATGTGGACGGAACATTCGACAGCTTCAAAGCCTTCTCAAGGCCAACCTATTTATATGTGGGTGAAACACTCCATAGCTTTAAAGTGTTGTCAAGGCAACCTATTTATTTGTGGGCGAAACACTCCACAGCTTTAAAGCATTGATAAGGCCAGCCTATTTATATGTGGAAGGAACATTCTGCAGCTTCAATGCATTGTCAAGGCAACCCTATTTAAATGTGGGTGGAACACTCTGTAGCTTCAAAGTGTTGTCAAGGCAACCTATTTATATGTGGGCGGAACACTCCACAACTTCAAAGCCTTCTCAAGGCCAAACTATTTATGTGTGGGCGAAACATTCCACAGCATTAAAGTGTTGTCATCGCAACCTATTTATATGTGGACGGAACACTCCACAGCGTTAAAGCATTGTTAAGGCCAAGCTATTTATATGTGTACGGAACACTCTGTTGCTTCAAAGTGTTGGCAAGGCCAACCTATTTATATGTAGGCGAAAACATACGTAGCTACAAAGCATTGTCAAGGCCAACCTATTTATATGTGGGCGGAACACTCCACAGATTTAATGCATTGTTAAGGACAACATATTTATGTGTGGGCGGAACACTCCACAGCGTTAAAGCATTGTTAAGGCCAAGCTATTTATATGTGTACGGAACACTCTGTTGCTTCAAAGTGTTGGCAAGGCCAACCTATTTATATGTAGGCGAAAACATACGTAGCTACAAAGCATTGTCAAGGCCAACCTATTTATATGTGGGCGGAACACTCCACAGATTTAATGCATTGTTAAGGACAACATATTTATGTGTGGGCGGAACACTCTGCAGCTTCAAAGTGTTGTCAAGGCAACCTATTTATATGTGGGCGGAACACTCCACAGCTTCAAAACCTTCTCAAGGCCAAACTATTTATGTGTGGGCGGAACACTCCACAGATTTAAAGTTTTATCAAGGCAACCTATTTATATGTGGACGGAACACTCCGCAGCTTCAAAGCATTGTCAATGCCAACATATTTATATGTGGGCAGAACATTCCGCAGCTTCATAACCTTCTCATGGCCAAACTATTTATATGTAGGCGGAACACTCCAAAGCTTTAAAGTGTTGTCAAGGCAACCTATTTATCTGTGGGTAGAACACTCCACAGTTTCAATTGGTAAGGCCAACCTATTTATGTGCGGGCGGAACATTCCAGAGCTTTACAGTGTTGTCATGGCAACCTATTTATATGTGGACGGAACACTCTGCAGCTTCAAAGCATTGTCAAGGCAAACCTATTTATATGTGGATGGAACACTCCACAGCTTCAAAGCCTTCTCAAGGCCAAACTATTTATGTGTGGGCGGAACACTCCACAGCTTTAAAGTGTTGTCAAGGCAACCTATTTATATGTGGACGGAACACTCCACAGCTTTAAAGCATTGTTAAGGCCAACCTATTTATATGTGGGCGGAACACTCTGCAGCTTCAAAGTGTTGTCAAGGCAACCTATTTATATGTGGACGGAACACTCCACAGCTTCAAAGCATTCTCAAGGCTAAAATATTTATATGTGGGCGGAACACTCCACAGATTTAATGCATTGTTAAGGACAACATATTTATGTGTGGGCGGAACACTCCACAGCGTTAAAGCATTGTTAAGGCCAAGCTATTTATATGTGTACGGAACACTCTGTTGCTTCAAAGTGTTGGCAAGGCCAACCTATTTATATGTAGGCGAAAACATACGTAGCTACAAAGCATTGTCAAGGCCAACCTATTTATATGTGGGCGGAACACTCCACAGATTTAATGCATTGTTAAGGACAACATATTTATGTGTGGGCGGAACACTCTGCAGCTTCAAAGTGTTGTCAAGGCAACCTATTTATATGTGGGCGGAACACTCCACAGCTTCAAAACCTTCTCAAGGCCAAACTATTTATGTGTGGGCGGAACACTCCACAGATTTAAAGTTTTATCAAGGCAACCTATTTATATGTGGACGGAACACTCCGCAGCTTCAAAGCATTGTCAATGCCAACATATTTATATGTGGGCAGAACATTCCGCAGCTTCATAACCTTCTCATGGCCAAACTATTTATATGTAGGCGGAACACTCCAAAGCTTTAAAGTGTTGTCAAGGCAACCTATTTATCTGTGGGTAGAACACTCCACAGCTTCAATTGGTAAGGCCAACCAATTTATGTGTGGGCGGAACATTCCACAGCTTTACAGTGTTGTCATGGCAACCTATTTATATGTGGACGGAACACTCTGCAGCTTCAAAGCATTGTCAAGGCAAACCTATTTATATGTGGATGGAACACTCCACAGCTTCAAAGCCTTCTCAAGGCCAAACTATTGATGTGTGGGCGGAACACTCCACAGCTTTAAAGTGTTGTCAAGGCAACCTATTTATATGTGGACGGAACACTCCACAGCTTTAAAGCATTGTTAAGGCCAACCTATTTATATGTGGGCGGAACACTCTGCAGCTTCAAAGTGTTGTCAAGGCAACCTATTTATATGTGGACGGAACACTCCACAGCTTCAAAGCATTCTCAAGGCTAAAATATTTATGTGTGGGCGGAACACTCCACAGATTTAAAGCATTGTCAAGGCCAACCTATTTATATGTAGGCGAAAACATCTGTAGCCGCAAAGTTATTGTCAAGGCCAACCTATTTATATGTGGGCGGAAAACTCCACAGATTCAATGCATTGTCAAGGTCAACATATGTATATGTGGATGGAACATTGCAACTTCTAAGTGTTGTCAAGGCCAACCTATTTATATGTAGGCGGAAAACTCTGCTGCTTCAAAGCATTGTCAAGGCAAACCTATTTATATGTGGGCGGAACACTCCACAGCTTCAAAGCCTTCTCAATGCCAAACTGTTTATGTGTGGGCGGAACACTCCAAAGCTTTAAAGTGTTGTCAAGGCAACCTATTTATATGTGGACGGAACACTCCACAGCTTTAAAGCATTGTTAAGGCCAACCTATTTATATGTGGGCGGAACACTCCACAGCTTCAAAGCCTTCTCAAGTCCAAACTATTTATATGTGGGTGTAACACTCCACAGCATTAAATTGTTGTCAAAGCAACCTATTTATATGTGGGCAGAACACTCCACAGCTTCAAAGCATTGGTAAGGCCAACCTATTTATGTGTGGGCAGAGCACTCAACAGCTTAAAAGTGTTGTCAAGGAAATCTATTTATATGTGGACGGAACATTCGACAGCTTCAAAGCCTTCTCAAGGCCAACCTATTTATATGTGGGTGAAACACTCCACAACTTCAAAGCCTTCTCAAGGCCAAACTATTTATGTGTGGGCGAAACATTCCACAGCATTAAAGTGTTGTCATGGCAACCTATTTATATGTGGACGGAACACTCCACAGCGTTAAAGCATTGTTAAGGCCAAGCTATTTATATGTGTACGGAACACTCTGTTGCTTCAAAGTGTTGGCAAGGCCAACCTATTTATATGTAGGCGAAAACATACGTAGCTACAAAGCATTGTCAAGGCCAACCTATTTATATGTGGGCAGAACACTCCACAGATTTAATGCATTGTTAAGGACAACATATTTATGTGTGGGCGGAACACTCTGCAGCTTCAAAGTGTTGTCAAGGCAACCTATTTATATGTGGGCGGAACACTCCACAGCTTCAAAACCTTCTCAAGGCCAAACTATTTATGTGTGGGCGGAACACTCCACAGATTTAAAGTTTTATCAAGGCAACCTATTTATATGTGGACGGAACACTCCGCAGCTTCAAAGCATTGTCAATGCCAACATATTTATATGTGGGCAGAACATTCCGCAGCTTCATAACCTTCTCATGGCCAAACTATTTATATGTAGGCGGAACACTCCAAAGCTTTAAAGTGTTGTCAAGGCAACCTATTTATCTGTGGGTAGAACACTCCACAGCTTCAATTGGTAAGGCCAACCTATTTATGTGTGGGCGGAACATTCCACAGCTTTACAGTGTTGTCATGGCAACCTATTTATATGTTGACGGAACACTCTGCAGCTTCAAAGCATTGTCAAGGCAAACCTATTTATATGTGGATGG
>JBBPBX010102771.1:0-11988 GCA_038048925.1 Garcialebias charrua
GGCCCGGACGGGTCGCGGAGGAGTGCACGGGTACTTGGGAGCCGCGGCGGACGGCAGAGCAGGACCGCCACGCCCACTGGGCACAATGTTCCGAGGGTCGGGCGCGTGCCGAGGATCGGCGAGCGTCCCACGTCGACCCCCGTGTGTCTCCCGCACGTCGCGTCCGGGCCTACCCCCCATGCTCTGGGGATGGTCCGTGCGCGCCGCACGTTTGAGTGGAGACGATGGAGCCGCCGGAGGCACGGCCGACGGGCAGTCGCGTCCGAGACTAAGGAGCGAGCATTGGCCCCCATCGCCTGTTCCCCGGAGGGACTGTGCGCCATGGAGGGTCACGTCGACGGAACAATGCGACGGCATACCGCCAGTGCCCAGCGTCGCCCGTCCCCCGGAAGGGCCGTGCGCCGTGGAGGGTCACGTCGACATGCATACGCACCAACCCCGCTGCCACGGCCCAGCATCGCCCGTCCCCCAGAGGGGCCGTGCGCCGTGGAGGGTCGTGCGGCCGAACCCAACAAGACGTTGGCCCCGCCGCTGTGGCCCAGCATCACCTGTCCCCCAGAGGGGCCGTGCGCCGTGGAGGGTCACGTTGACGGAACAATGCGACGGCAGGCCGCCGGTTCCCAACGTCGCCCGTCCCCCGGAGGGGTAGCGCACCGTAGAGGGTCACGTCGACATGCATAGGCACCGGCCACGCCGCCACGGCCTAGCGTCGCCCGTCCCCTGGAGGGGCAGTGCGCCGTGGAGGGTCGTGTCGACGGAACCCAACGAGACGGACAACGCCCGCGCGGCCCGGTGTTGCCCATCCCCCCCTGAGGGGGGAACGTGTGACGTGGAGGGTCGCGCGGACATAATTTGTATTTTTTTCTATCTAAAACGATATGAAAAAGTATGCTCCTGACTAATGGCGGGCGGTAGAAAAAATTGGTGGATTTGTTGTTTTGGAAAGATTGTACAGACTCCTCCCCACAGACTCCTTCCCCCGACCAATCAGTGTTCATTCAACCTTTATTTATTCCGGTTAGTCCTATTGATACTCAGGGGTTCATTTACAAGATAGACCTGATTTTAACAGAGTGATGACAACAAAGATAACAGTAGACAATCATAAAAGAAAGCATACAAATAGAGAACAATAAATAAAAGAAATTTGTATTTATAAAAATTTAAACAAAAACAACTACCCCGGTAGATTATAAAGCGATGTAGAAAACTAAAAACAGGAACATGTCTGCATTAGTTCTTGCCAGGAACTTAGCAGATGTTTGGAGCCACTTAGAGAGGTCAAGGTCGAGAGCTTCAGATCTTTTTGCAAGATATTCCAGGAAACAGGAGCGGAGTACGAGAAGGCCCTTTTGTCTTATTCAGTTCTCACTAAGAGAGCACTGCAGGTAATAATGTCCTGGGAGCGCACGCTGTAACTGCACTCACGCAGGGACATGTAGGAGGAGTTGTATGAAAGCAGCAAACCAAGAAGTGATTTAAACATGACAACGTACCACTGTAAGAGTCTGCATGAAGTTAATGATGTCCAGTTGAGCAGTGAATACAGGGTGCAGTGGTGGGTATGCAGTGGTGCAGTCTACATTTTTGTAGTGGTAAAGTTAGTTTTACGTTGGACATCACTGAAGCTACGGAGCGCGAATGTCCAATGTCCAACATAAAAAAAACTTTACCATGGTTGGTCAGTATACTGTACTTAGAAACCAAAGTACACTGGGTTAGTACAATGTAATCATCAATTTATTTTGAGTGTTAAGCATATTGAACATTTCCAAATTTCTCTGATGCTTATTTTTGAATAAATGAATGAACAACAAACTTTGTACAACAGCTGGCTGTGTTAAAAACATGTTATACAATTTATAAAACGGTATCAAAGCAAAACGTGTTCAAGTATTAAGTGGTAAGTACAGACATATTAATTATAAAATAAATCGCTGGATAAGCGAATGTAATAAACAAGCGCTGCATACAGACAGATTGTTATGGAAACGTTTATCTGCTGTTTAGCGTATCAATGACACATTGCCTAATGATATGTCAGGTGTCATTGGGCACTTTTAAGTGGGTATACTGAAATTCTTAAGCTTTTCTAGTGGGTATACTCTGTATATCCGCAAATCACATAGACCACACCACTGTGGGTACAGTAGTTACATTATGAATCAGCGCACAGTAATAGACAGCGTTTTACTTTTTATATTTATTTACCTTTCATTTTATATGCTTTTATATGATTGTATACTGTTGTATGTACCTCAAATGTGTTCTTAGTTTAAAACAGGTCTCTCTTGCACATGAGTCCTTGCGACTTAACAAGAGTAACCTGTATAAATAAAGGTTGAATCAATAGTGGATCAATTCGTTTGCTGGTGACAGACAAAACTAGTTGTTTTAGCTGCAATAAATAGTCCCAATCAGAGCCATATATATAGAGAGTTCCAACACGCTTTGATCTCGCCGACAGGCGGTCAATCGTTCCAAACAACGGCTATGGAAACCTTGTGGAGCTGCGCCCTCTGGCGGCGACGGAGCGCTACTGCAGGCAGCTTCAGACTGTAACCAGAGCCATGGAACAAATCGCCCCCTCCATGACCCACGTGACTTCCGCATTCCATTCTTACAATGGAACTCTATGGGAGTGTCGCAACAAAAGAGAGACTAAAAGCAACACCTATAATGTAATTAAGGCATGGAATGAATCAATGACAGATTAAACTAATCATAGAAAATTGTGATTTGAATTAATAAAAATGATTAAAGCATACCAACTTTATTGTGTATTTTTCTTGGTGTTTGCACAATACATAGACGATTTAAACTGTTTATTTCCCCTGCATGCAGGAAAGTGAGCAGAACATACTGTGGTGTAACTGTATATTTAATACAGGGACGCACGAGTGTGACGTCATCAGTCAGGGACATGAACGTGTTAAGTTTCGTTTCATGGTGTTGAAGAATAAAGCCACGTTAAGCTAGCAGCCGAACTCACGTGTATAATTTAATAACACGACATGGTGTCAGAAGTCCTGTAGCTACGTGGAGTGAAGCCTGTCAGTTTGTACGCCTGCAAGACAAAAAAGAGGACGAAATGAGCGACGGAGAAAACACGAGCAGCGGGACGGGGCAGCCGACAGCAGCGGCGCTGCAAAGAGGTGCAGCGGGCCCAGGACCATGTGCTACGTTCAACATCCAGCCGCCGGAGTCCTTCGACTTTGCAAAACCGCAAGAGTGGGACAAATGGATCAGAAGATTTGAAAGATTTCGCCTGGCAAGTAACCTAAATGCAAGCTCAGAAGAGAATCAGATAAACACGCTGATCTACTGCATGGGTGACGAGGCGGACGACATCTTGCGTGGGCTAACACTGACGGCTGCAGATAGAAACACCTACAAGGGGGTACGTGACAGCTTGCAAAGATTCTTCATTGTAAAGAAAAACGTAATATATGAGCGTGCTAAGTTCAACATGCGGAGACAAAAAGAGGGGGAGTCGGTGGATTCGTTTGTGACTGTGCTATTTGCGTTAGCTGAACACTGTAACTATGGGGTGTTACACGATGAGCTAATCAGAGACAGACTTGTTGTTGGACTATTGGACAAAGGGCTCTCTGAACGCATGCAGCTGGACGCAGAACTTACGTTAGATAAAGCAGTGAGGATGGCACGTCAAAGCGAGGAAGTGAAAAAACAGCAAGCTTCGCTGCAAGGACACTCCAAAGCACAAGCTAGTGATGATAAGTTTGTGGACAGAGTCAGAGAGTATAAAAATGGCAAGTTTGCTAAAAATAAACCTCCTCAGCATGTCAAAGAGCAAAACAACAAGGGAAAAGCTTCACAGTCACAGTGTTTGAAATGTGGCAAATCTCCATCACATCCTAAACGTGACTGTCCTGCAAATGAAAGCAAATGTCACATGTGTGGCAGAAAAGGGCATTATAGCCGTGTGTGCAGGACACCCAAGTCAGTACATGAGGTGGAAGAAGAGGATGAAGACGCCATTTTCCTTGGCAGCATCACAACAGATGGTGATCCTTGGTTGGTGAAAATTAACATTCTCGACGAAAGTGTGACATTTAAAATCGACACAGGTGCCGATGTCACTGTTCTGCCGCACGTCGTGTTTCAGAACATATTTAAAGACAGTCCACCCATGCTCCAAAAAGCTGCTAAACCACTTTTGGGGCCAGGTAGGAGTCCACTTGATGTTGTGGGCGTTGCCAGGCTGCTGCTACAGAGAGGTGGGAAAGAAGAGATGGAGGAGGTGTACATTGTTCGCCACCTGCACACTGCATTGTTGGGAAGATCTGTGAGCTGTAGGCTGGGGCTAGTTGCACGCCTAGACAGTGTTGACATAGAGTCACTAAAACAAACCTACCCAAAACTATGCAGTGGACTTGGAGAGGTACACCAGCCATATGCCATAAAGCTAAAACCAGGGGCAGAACCGTTCTCACTAAAAACACCAAGGAGGATCCCATTGCCATTAACAGACAAGGTCAGACAGGAACTGTCCCGCATGGAAAGCCTCGGTGTGATATGCAGAGTCGAGGAGCCAACGGACTGGTGCGCTGGCATCGTGGTGGTGCCTAATACACCGCATCTATCACCCAACTCTAAATGTTTGGTGGCAGGTAATGAAAAAAATGCTAATATTATTTTACTTTAAAGGCCCCCGCTCCGAGTTTTGTTTGCAACCTTGTTGCGTTCTGTTGAACATTGTGTTCGTTCATTTACCGGTAGTTCTATTTTCACAACCCATCCATTGTTTTAGTTTATTAAGTCAGAAACTATAGCTTTAAAAAAAAAATTATCTTGGGTTGTTGTGTGTTTAGCCTCAAACATGTACGGTAAAGTGTGTTATATTTAGTTCCTGGGCATACTTTTGTCTTCGTCTGTGTTTTCTCAGCCTTGTAGACTTTGACCTTTTAGCTTGTGAGCTGTGATGAAATGTTGGAGATTCCTGTGAAATCACACCCTGTTGGATAAAGTCTACTTTGACACAATTCAACTCTTCAACTTGATAACAGCATGACCATGTGTAAAGTTTATATTCATACTGTAGCCACGGTTGTGGAGCGTCTGTAATCAGACAGTGAAAGCCTAAAAAGACCACAAAGGGTTTTTAACGATCTTGTACCTTGAAGGTTTTATCAGATACTCTGGTCTTTAATGTTCCAAAGCAGCTGTGTTGATGCTCAGTGGTTTTATCTTACTGGTGAAACAGCACAAGATTAGAGCCTTGGCTAAATGTTTCACTTTCCAAGCTAATTTCACTCTGAATAAAAAGAATCTGGTCCCAGATGTGCTGTAAGGTGGTTAGACAGCTGGCTGTGAACTAAAAACCTCTGTTCTTGGCACACTGTTGTTGTTCAGGCCTTGCCACGCTGTCGCCGTGTTACGTGTAATGCGTTGGTGTTTTTCCAGATCCGATCGTCGATGAGAACCAAAGTGAAAACCTGGAGAAGGTCCGGAGCGACTTTGCCATGGAGACGGAGTTGAATCCTGGTGGGATGGTGGGGATCCAGTCCGCCAGAGGGCCGTCTGCTGCGAATGCGAACCCCATCAACTTCTCGCTGAAAAACTTTGGCACCGAGCTCAGGTGAAAGACTCGTACCTGCATTTGTTGGCAGCCACCCTGAGCTGCGTTAAGGAAATAAAAATACATTTGCTGCTTCTTCCTGAGGCTGTTTGCAGCAGAGGAAGTGGTGAACTCCAGAGTCCTCTTGTTGTTTACCAGCCAGCTGTGAAAAGTTCCTCTTTTAGAACATGAAACAGATGTAACACTCAAAATGGGACGCTCCGGTTGTACGAAGTGCTCAGGGGCAGTGGTTTGTACTTTTACTGGTTCACTTTCATTTAGCATTCACCTTTAAATCAGTTGAACAGCTTTTTAAAGTGCTGTGTTCAGTTAATTACGGTATCCCCAGCTGCCATGAGAGGCAGGTGAGCATGGAACTGTGTGTGTTTGTCAGTAAAATATCTCAAATGGGTGGATTTGAATAAAACTCAAAGTAATCATTGGATTATGTCTCCAACTGATTAACCTTTGTAGTCAGCTCAAATTAAGATGGTTGCTTCAATTAATGAAACTTTGTGAACACAACACACAGATTTGTGCTCAAATTTAGTGTGGAAGTAGCTGAGATCCATCCATCCATCCATCTTCTTCCGCTTATCCGGGGTCGGGTCGCGGGGGTAGCAGCCTAAGTAGGGAGGCCCAGACTTCCCTCTCCCCAGCCACTTGGAGCAGCTCCTCCGGGGGAATCCCAAGGCGTTCCCAGGCCAGCCGAGAAACATAGTCCCTCCAGCGCGTCCTGGGTCTTCCTCTGGGTCTCCTCCCGGTGGGACATGCCCGGAACACCTCACCAGGGAGGCGTCCAGGAGGCATCCTAACCAGATGCCCGAGCCACCTCAACTGGCTCCTCTCGATGTGGAGAAGCAGCGGCTCTACTCCGAGTCCCTCCCGGATGACTGAGCTTCTCACCCTATCTCTAAGGGAGAGTCCAGCCACCCTGCGGAGAAAACTCATTTCAGCCGCTTGTATCCGAGATCTTGTTCTTTCGGTCATAACCCAAAGCTCATGACCATAGATGAGGGTGGGAACGTAGATCGATCGGTAAATTGAGAGCTTTGCCTTTTGACTCAGCTCTCTCTTCACCACGACAGACCGGTACAGCGCCCGCTTCACTGCGGACGCTGCACCTATCCGCCTATCGATCTCACGCTCCAGTTTTCCCTCATTCGTGAACAAGATCCCGAGATACTTAAACTCCTCCACTTGGGGCAGGACCTCCTCCCCGACCCGGAGAGGGCATGCTACCCTTTTCCGGCTCAAGACCATGGCCTCGGATTTGGAGGAACTGATCCTCATCCCGGCCGCATCACACTCGGCTGCAAACCGCTCCAGTGAAAGTTGTAAATCACGAACTGATGAAGCCAGTAGGACCACATCATCTGCAAAAAACAGAGAAGCGATTCTAAGGTCACCAAAACGGATCCTCTCAACACCTTGGCTGCGCCTAGAAATTCTGTCCATAAAAGTTATGAACAGAATCGGTGACAAAGGGCAACCTTGGCGGAGTCCAACTCTCACCGGAAACGAGCCTGACTTACTGCCGGCAATGCGGACCAAGCTCTGACACCGGTCGTACAGGGACCTAACAGCCCTTATCAAAGGGCCTGGTACCCCATACTCCCGGAGTACCCCCCACAGAACCCCCCGAGGGACGCGGTCGAATGCCTTCTCCAAGTCCACAAAACACATGTAAACTGGTTGGGCAAACTCCCACGCACCCTCCAGGACCCTGCTGAGGGTGTAGAGCTGGTCCAGTGTTCCACGACCAGGACGAAAACCACACTGCTCCTCCTGAATCCGAGGTTCGACTATCCGACGGACCCTCCTCTCCAGAACCCCTGAATAGACCTTACCAGGGAGGCTTAAGAGTGTGATCCCCCTATAGTTGGAACACACCCTACGGTCCCCCTTTTTAAATAGGGGAACCACCACCCCAGTCTGCCAATCCAAGGGAACTGCCCCCGATGTCCACGCGATATTGCAGAGTCGCGTAAGCCAACACAACCCTACAACATCCAGAGCCCTAAGGAACTCCGGGCGAATCTCATCCACCCCCGGAGCCTTGCCACCGCGGAGCTTTTTAACCACCTCGGCGACCTCAGCACCAGAGATCGGAGAACCCGACCCAAAGTCCCCAGGCTCTGCTTCCTCAGTGGAAGACGTGCCAGTAGGATTGAGGAGGTCTTCGAAGTATTCCGCCCACCGACTCACAACATCCCGAGTTGAGGTCAGCAGCACGCCACCTCCACCATAAATGGTGTTGGTCTCGTACCTCTTTCCCCCCCTGAGACGCCGGATGGTGGACCAGAATCGCCTCGAAGCCGTACGGAAGTCATTCTCCATGGCCTCTCCGAACTCCTCCCACGCCCGAGTTTTTGCCTCAGCAACCACCCGAGCCGCATGCCGCTTGGACTGCCGGTACCTATCAGCTGCTTCCGGGGTCCCACAAGCCAAAAAGGCCCAATAGGACTCCTTCTTCAGCCTGACAGCATCCCTCACTGCCGGTGTCCACCACCGGGTTCGAGGGTTGCCACCACGACAGGCACCAACAACCTTGCGGCCACAGCTCCGATAAGCTGCCTCGACAATAGAGGCGCGGAACACGGCCCACTCGGACTCCATGTCCCCCGCCTCCCTTGGAACGTGTTCAAAGCTCTCCCGGAGGTGGGAGTTAAAGCTCCGTCTTACGGGAGACTCTGCCAGACGTTCCCAGCAGACCCTCACAATACGTTTGGGTCTGCCAGGTCTGACCGGCATCCTCCCCCACCATCGGAGCCAACTCACCACCAGGTAGTGGTCAGTTGACAGCTCCGCCCCTCTCCTCACCCGAGTGTCCAAGACATGCGGCCGCAGATCAGATGAGACGACAACAAAGTCGATCATCGAACTGCGACCTAGGGTGTCCTGGTGCCAAGAGCACATATGGACACCCTTATGCTTAAACATGGTGTTCGTTATGGACAATCCATGACGAGCACAGAAGTCCAATAACAGAACACCACTCTGGTTCAGATCAGGGGGGCCGTTCCTCCCAACCACACCCCTCCAGGTCTCACTGTCATTGCCCACGTGAGCGTTGAAGTCCCCCAGTAGAACAAGGGAGTCCCCAGGAGGCGCACTCTCCAATACCCCCTCCAAGGACTCCAAAAAGGGTGGGTAGTCTGAGCTGCCGTTTGGTGCATAGGCACAAACAACAGTCAGAGCCCGTCCCCCCACACGTAGGCGAAGGGAGGCTACCCTCTCGTTCACCGGGGTGAACCCCAACGTACAGGCACCAAGATGGGGGGCAACCAGTATGCCCACTCCTGCTCGGCGCCTCTCACCAGGGGCAACTCCAGAGTGGAAGAGTGTCCAACCCCTCTCAAGGAAACTGGTTCCAGAGCCAGAGCCATGCGTTGAGGTGAGTCCGACTATTTCTAGTCGGAACCTCTCAACCTCACACACTAGCTCAGGCTCCTTCCCCACCAGAGAGGTGACATTCCATGTCCCAATGGCCAGCTTCTGTAGCCGAGGATCAGACCGCCAGGGTCCCCGCCCTCGGCCACCACCCATCTCACATTGCACCCGACCCCTTTGGCCCCTCCCACAGGTGGTGAGCCCATGGGAAGGGGGACCCACGTCTCCTCTTCGGGCTGTGCCCGGCCGGGCTCCATGGGTAAAAGCCCGGCCACCAGGCGCTCGCCAGCGTGCCCCACCTCCGGGCCTGGCTCCAGAGTGGGGCCCCGGTGACCCGCGTCCGGGCGAGGGAAAACTTAGTCCATTAATTGTACTCATCATATATAGCTATGTTTACATGGACATAAGTAATCGGATCAAACGGCTGAACGGATCAAAAGTCCGTCATGTAAACACCCCGGTCGGGTTATTTTTTGTGTATTCGGCGTGATCCGACCTAATTTGCGATCCGTTCGAAACGGGTGGTTTACGCCGATCCGTAGCCCGATGTGTGCGCATGTAAACACATGATCTGTTCCTTTTACCGGACTGTGGGAAACTGTCCTGACTGCGCATGTGCGCTGCGCGCACCCCCATCCCTCCCTCCCTCTCCCCCCTCGTGTTTACTTCTCCGCCTGGGCTGGCTAGTGGGTAGATGCTAACGCATGGTGGGGAAGTAAAACTGGTCGGTGAGCGATGCAACATTTGTAATGGAAACGTTAAAATAGCTCAAAACTATCGAACGCCTTGACCGAACGTGTAGTTATTCAAACAAGTACATGAAAAGCTGGAGATCGCTGGAAGAGCTTAAAGCTAAGTGCTACAAAGCTAAAAACAAAAACGGGACAAGTGGCTACGACCCCACCACTTTTTTATTTTACGTGTTGATGAACTGATGAGAGATCTGCCACTTCCAACACAGCAGGCAGCGGTGTGGATCTTATGAGGAGGAGAGGAATCTGAGGAGAGGAAGCTAACCAGGAGCAAAGCATCCTTTCTGGTAAGTTAGACTCTTCAAAACACATTAACCCTCTGTACTGTATTACTTGAGTAATTAGAAACAACAAATATGTAAAAATGTAATTATAATAAGAAATAAGAGTAGCTGTAGGGCTAGCATAGAACTACAGTATACTGTATTGTACATTAAAACTCCAACTAACCAGATAATTAACCTAAACAATTTCAACATATCAGGAGTCCAGTTAAACTTATTTTGTTTGTTTTTCAGATGATGAGTCCAGCTTTGAAGAGGCAGCAGCACACAACAGACAGTGGCAGGTGATGGTGGCAGGTGGCAGAAGATGCAAGAGTCCCACGTCTTAGGAATCCCAAGAAGTTCACACATGTGCTTTAGAACAACTCAAAACTGATTTGAAAATGTTTCAATTCTCCACAACCATGTTTCTTTGTGCACTGACAGATCTGTAAATGTATTTTTTACACAGACATTAGGATTGATAGTTTATGGTACAATTAAGGTACATGTCCTAACTTAATACAGTCAGGTGGTTTAATAAGGACTCTGAGTTTCTGCATGACTCACAGGATAAAAACACATTTGCTGTTCTATCAGATACAGAAACATACATTTTGGAAGTAAAATCGATTATTTTGTCACCAATTTTGTTGTCCTAAATCACATGCATACATCGAAATTGTGAAAGTATGTGATGAGTTGTTAAAGAAGTTACTGAATTACAGGTTACTGTAGTTTTTAAATGACCAAATAATGTTTTTTTGTTGTTATCATTACAAGATGTGATCTGTGCACATCGTCTGTTTTGTACAAACGTTTTGAACGTTTAATTTTTATGTTTTTCTGATACACCTCAAATTGCACTAAGAATGAAACATGTTTCAAACAAGCAATTTCAACTGTTTACAAGAATGTGTTAAAATGTTTGGTCCATTAAAGAGCTCAGATGTTCACTAGTATTACTTGCAGTTGTTTATTGTGATAATAATTTTATACAAATGTTAACTGCATGTGAACACAAATACATAAGTACAGTATCTTTTTAGAAGAACTCTCCACTGTGACTTCAGAAACCCGGTCATCTCTACCTCCACCTGACAGCGCCAAGGTAAACATTAAATGACTTGAGGAGTCAGACGAGGACAGTTTGCGTATCCTTTGACGAGCCAGTCCAACAGCGGGCACGATCACCAACAATGAAGAGACGGACGTCCTTTGCTTCAATGTTCCTCACAGACTGCAAAAAAGGACATGCCAATATTTAGTGTTCAACTTTTTATTTGTTTAAAGTTATGGTTCAAACAAATTTTATTTGAAAGAAAACTTTACATCTAAGTATGTCTTCTGATATACTTAGCTGTAATAGTTGTAAAATTAAATACAATATAGTAAATGTTAGCCTTACATTTTGGCAACATTTAACTATTTGTTTAAAGACATGGTTCAAACATTTTATTTTAAATAAAACTTTACAGCTAAGCATCTCTACTTTGAGATACTGTACTTAGCTGTAATCGTTGTAGTAATACTAAATACAATATAGTAAATATTAGCCTTACTTTTGTCAACAGATGAGCCCTTTGATAGAGGTCTGAGTGGCGCAGGACGTTGGCATCATGGCAGGGCACTGCCTGGCATCGTGACACTGATGCTCCAGAAACAGGAAAACAGAGGAAGAATAGTAATTAATAACAAATACAGACAGTATCACGCAGACAGGTAGAAAAGGAAAGGACAAAAAGTTTATTAGCATACAGCGTTTTTATTATCTTACCAACAATTGTTGTCCACGACAGC
Organism: Garcialebias charrua; assembly: GCA_038048925.1. Classification (NCBI taxonomy): domain Eukaryota; kingdom Metazoa; phylum Chordata; class Actinopteri; order Cyprinodontiformes; family Rivulidae; genus Garcialebias; species Garcialebias charrua. The sequence goes on from JBBPBX010102771.1 coordinate 11,790, forward strand.
TTGGAGGACAGAGGACGTCCAGCGCTCTCATCCTGTGAATAAAAAAACTAAAAGCACGCGCTGCTTCACCTGTAGTTCAATCAGGGAGTGCAGTAAAAACTCAGTCTCCGTCATTACAGTCTGGCGCGGGTCCATTTTGGACGCGTATGTTTACTTTCGTCCCGGAAGTAACTTCTTCTTCTGTGGTTTTTACGAAAGT